>JAKSZT010001078.1:5441144-5611935 GCA_026826555.1 Tolypeutes matacus | reverse complement strand
GCTTTTATATTTAGATCTTTGATCCATTTTGAGTTGATTCTTGTATAGGGGGTGAGATAGGGGTCCTCTTTCATTCTTTTGGTTATAGATATCCAGTTCTCCCAACGCCATTTGTTGAAGAGACTGTTTTTTCCCATTAGCATGGGCTTGGTAGGTTTGTCAAAAACCAGTTGACTGTATAGGTGAGGGTATATTTCTGGATTCTCAATTCTATTCCACTGATCGATATGTCTATCTTTATGCTATTACCATGCTGTTTTGACCACTGTAGCTTTGTATTATGTTTCAAGGTCAGGCAGTGAAATTCCTCCCACGTTGCTCGTTTTTTAGAATGCTTTTGGCTATTCGGGTGCACTTACCCTTCCAGATGAATTTGGTAATTACCTTCTCTAATTCTGTAAAGTAAGCCGTTGGGATTTTGGTTGATATTACATTGAATCTATAAATCAGTTTGGGCAAGATTGACATCTTCACAATATTTATTCTTCCAATCCATGAACACGGAATGTCTTTCCATTTGTTTAGGTCTTTTAAAATTTCTTTTAGCATTGTTTTGTAGTTTTCTACATATAGGTCCTGTACTTCTTTGGTTAAATTAACTCCTAGGTATTTGAGTCTTTTTGTTGCTATTGAAAATGGAATTTTCTTCCTGATTTCCTTCTCAGATTGTTCAGTACTAGTGTACAAAAACATTACTGGTTTTGCATGTTGATCTTGTATCTTGCCACTTTGCTGAACTCATTTATTAGTTCAGGTAGCTTTGTTGTGGATAATTCAGGATTTTCTAAATACAGGATCATGTCATCCGCAAACAGTGAGTGTTTTACTTCCTCTTTTCCTATTTGGATGCCTTTAATTTTTTTGTCTTGTCTAATTTCTCTAGCTAGAACTTCTAGTACAATGTTGAATAACAATGGTGACAGTGGGCATCCTTGTCTTGTTCCTGATCTTAGGGGGAAAGCTTTCAACCTTTCCCCATTGAGTATGATGTTAGCTGTGGGTTTTTCATATATGCCTTTTATCATATTGAGGAATTTTCCTTTTATTCTTATCTTTTGAAGTATTTTTATCAAAAAAGAATGTTGGATTTTGTTGAATGCCTTCTCTGCATCTATTGAGATGATCATGTGGTTTTTTTTCCTTCAATTTGTTAATGTGGTGTATTACATTGATTGATTTTCTTATGTCGAACTAGCCTTGCATACCAGGAATAAATCCCACTTGGTCGTGATGTATAAGTCTTTTGATATGCTGTTGGATTCGATTTGCAAGTATTTTGTTGAGAATTTTTGCATCCATGTTCATGAGAGAGATTGGTCAGTAATTTTCTTTTCTTGTGGAATCTTTATCTGGCTTTGGTATTAGGGTGATGTTGGCTTCATAAAATGTGTTGGGTAATTTTCCGTACTCTTCAATTTTTTGGAAGAGTTTAAACTGGATTGGTGTTAATTCTTTTGGAAATGCTTGGTAGAATTCACCTGTGAAGCCATCTGGTCCTGGACTTTTCTTTGCTGGGAGATTTTTGATGACGGATTCAATCTCCTTAATTGTGATTGGTTTGTTAAGTTCTTGCATTTCTTGTTGTGTCAGTGTAGGCTGGTTATGTGTTTCTAGAAATTTGTCCATTTCATCTAGGTTGTCTGGTTTTTTGGCATATAGTTTCTCATAATATCCTCTTATGATTCTTTTTATTTCTGTGAGGTCATTTGTAATTTCTCCCCTTTCATTTCTGATTGTATTTATTTGCATCTTCTCTCTTTTTTTCTTTGTTAGTCTAGCGAGAGATTTGTCAATTTTATTGATCTTCTCAAAGAACCAGCTTTTGGTTTTGTTGATTTTCTCTATTGTTTTTCTGTTCTCATTTTCATTTATTTCTGCTCTAGTCTTTATTATTTCTTTCCTTCTGCTTGCTTTGGGATTGGTTTGCTGTTCTTTTTCTAGTTTCTCAAGTTGTTCAGTTAAATCTTTGAGTTTAGCTCTTTCTTGTTTTTTAATATGGGCATTTAGGGCTATAAATTTCCCTCTCAAGAATGCCTTTGCTGTATCCCATGAGTTTTGATACGTTGTGTTCTCATTTTCATTTGTCTCAATATATTTACTGATTTCACTTGCAATTTCTTCTTTGACCCACCGAATATTTAGGAGTGTGTTGTTCAGTCTTCACACATTTGCAAATTTACTTTTTTCCTGTCTTTTATTGATTCATAGTTTCATTCCATTATGATCTCAGAAGGTGCTTTGTATAATTTCAATCTTTTTATATTTATTGAGAGCTGTATTATGACCTAACATGTGGTCTATCCTAGAGAAAGATCCATGGGCACTTTAAAGAATGTATAACCCGCTGAGTTTGGATGCAGTGTTCTGTATATGTCTGTTAGGTCTAACTTGTTTATCATATTGTTCATGTTCTCTGCTTCCTTGTTGATCTTCTTTCTAGTTGTTCTATCTAATGATGTGAGAAGGGTGTTGAAGTCTCCACCGATTATTGTAGAAATGTCTATTTCTCCCTTCAATTTTGCCAGAGTTTGTCTCATATATTTTGGGGCACCCCGGTTAGGTGCGTAGCTATTTATGACTGTTATATCTTCCTGGAGGATCATCCCTTTTATTAATATATAATGGCCTTCCGCATCTCTTATCACTTTTTTGCATTTGAAGTCTGTTTTATCTGATATTAGTATAGCTACCCCTGCTCTTTTCTGTTTACTATTCGCGTGGAGTATCTTTTCCAACCTTTTACTTTCAACCGGTTTGTATCCTTGGGTCTGAGGTGAGTTTCTTGTAAGCGGCATATGGATGGCTCATGTTTTTTTATCCATTCTGTCAGCCTGTATCTTTTGATTGGGGAATTTAATCCATTCACATTCAATGGTATTACTGTAAATGCACTATTTATTTCCTCCATTTTATTCTTTGGTTTTCATATGTCATCTTATTTTTGTCTCCCTTTTTACTCTTTTGGTTATCCTTTCTGCTTTTCTTTATTCTATACTCTCCTCCAAGCCTCTCTCTCCTGTCTTTTTCTTTCATGTTCTAAGGCCTCCTTTAATATTTCCTGCAAAGGTGGATTCTTTGCAAACTCTCTTAGTTTCTGTTTGTTTGTGAATACTTTATATTCACCTTCATATTTGAAGGACAGTTTTGCTGGATAAAGAATTCTCGGCTGGCAGTTTTTCTCTTTCAGTTTCCTAATTGTATCATACCACTGTCTTCTCACCCCCATAGTTTCTGAAGAGAAATCTGCAGTAAGTCTTCCTGGACGTCCTTTGTACGTGATCGTTTGCTTCTCTCTTGCTGCTCTGCGAATTTTCTCTTTATCTTTTACATTTGACATTCCTGATTAATATGTGTCTTGGTGTAGGTCTATTTGGATTTATTCTCATTGGGGCATGGTGTGCTTCTTGGACATGTAAGTTAATTTCTTTTGTGAGAATTGGGAAATTTTCAGCTATTATTTCCTCAAATACTCTTTCTGCCCCTTTTTTTTTTCTCTTCCCTTTCTGGAACTCCCATGACATGTATGTTATTGTGTTTTGTGTCGTCATTCAACTCTCTGAGCCCCTGCTCAATTTTTTTTTTTTTTTTTTTTTTTTTAAGATTTTATTTATTTATTCATTTATCCCACCCATGCTGCCTGCGCTCGCCGGGTCAGCCAACCACGCCACGCGGGCGGGCTTGCCCTCACCAGGAGGCCCCGGAAACCGAATCCGGGGCCTCCCATATGGTAAACGGGAGCCCTACTGATTGAGCCACAGCCGCTTCCCCCTGCTCAATTTTTTAATTCTTTTCTCTCTGTTCTTTTCTCTCTTCAATTTTAGCTGCTCTGTCTTTGGTATCACTTATTCTTTTTTCTATCATTTCGAGTCTGCTGTTGTATGCTTCAAATGTATTTTTTACTTCACCTATTGTGTCTTTCATTCCTATGAACTCCATTACTTTTCTGTTCATGATTTCAAATTCTTCTTTACGTTCACACAATGACTTCTTGATATCGTTGATCTCTTTAACTATATTCTCTTTCATCTCATTAATTTGATTTTGGAAATGTGTGCTCATCTCACTGATTAGTTCTCTCAAATTCTGCATCTCTTCTGGGACTTTGCTGTATTCCTTTTCTTGGGCTATGTCTTCTACTTTCTTAGTATGGCCTGTAATTTTTTGCTGGTGCTTAGGCATCTGGTTAGTTTGTATTTTACTTAGATGCTCTATCTCTTTCTCTTTTATGGGGTTTTAGTGGCAGGAGGCTGTGAGTTACCACAGCTCTTTGATTTTTGGCTCAACCTTGATTGTTAGGATTGTTCTGCTGGTTGCTCAAAACTGGGCACTGGACGTAGTAATTGGTTGTAGAGTCGTTTCCTAGGGCCTTGGGCAGGGAGGCTATAGAGGCCAGGCAAAGCCTCTCCTACTTATTAATTTTCTTATGTACACTTCCTTGGTCTGCCAGGAGATGGTGCTTGTTGGCTGCTCTCAATTCAATGCCTGGTCGGAGCGTATTTGTTGTGACACAGGCCAGATCAATGTGATAGAGCTTCCTGAATGGGGGCTATGAGCCTTGTAATTCAAACTTTCTGAGACAGTTCTCCAGACTTCTCTCGTAGTGCCCCCCTTTTCCCAGCTAGGAAATATTTCCACTCCCTTCTGATATCTCAACAATCAGTCCCTGTTAGTAGAGGAGGAGATTGGGAGGTTTGTATATCTTTAGCCCCTTGCAGGCTCCAAGGCAAACAATGGCGCAGCCCCACTCAACCTGGAAGGGACAGGGCAGACCAAACCTGGGAGTCAAAAGCAGGGTCAGCCCCAGGCTCTCTCTCCCCTCTCCTGTAGAGTCTTCAACAATTAGTCCAAGCTAGAAGAGAGGGATGTTGCGAGGGTTGGATTTCTCCAGTCCTTCCTAGGCTCCCAGGGCAAACCACCGTGTGGAAGGGTCCGTGGGGCTCCGCAGCCGAAATTTACAGGTCAGAACCTGAGTCAGCCTAAGTCTGTGTCCCTCTCTCTCCCCTTTCCAGGAGTGGTAGATCCCTGGAGCCCCCTTTGTCTGTGGTCACAGGCCCAGAGGCCCGAGAATTCTAAAGAGTGTGGGGGAGGGTGCCGGCAGCAGCAGAAGCTGCTACTTCCAACTCACGGTTCTGGGTTCTGTCATCACGATTTCCCTCTTCTGTCCCTCTCTCCTCTGGGTGGTGTGCAGGCGTCACCTGCTGTCCTAAACCCTAGAAGATCTTTTTCGGGGCTGTTTCAGCCTATCCTCTAGCTATTTTTCTGGAGAAGAGATTCCTTGTCTTACTAGTCTGCCATTTTCCCGGAAGTCTCTCCCCCCATTTATTTTTATCTTCTTTCATTTATCTCAGAAATATTTTGTAGTTTTCACTGCACAGATCTGTCACAATTTTTGGTCAGATTTATCCCTGCACGTTTCATATTTTTGATGCTATTGTAAATGGTATTTTCAAATTAAGAATTCTGATTGTATGTTGCTAGTAAATAGAAATACAATTAATTTATGTAGATTGATCTTGTATCCTGCAACTTTGCTAAATTCACTTGTAGCTAGGGATCTGTTTGTTTGTTTTGTAGATTCCATCTGGTTTTCTACATTGATCGTGTTTTCTGTGAATAAAAAAATTTTACTCCTTCTTTCTAATCTGGATGCCTATCTTTTCTTGTCTGATTGCACTGGTTAGAGCAAGTGATGAATAAAAGTGGTCAGTGTCTTGTTTCTAATCTTAGGAAAAAAGCATCAGTTTTTCACCATTATGTATGATGTCAACTATAGATTCTTGGTAAATACCCTTCATTGGATTGAGGATGTTCTCCCCTATTCCTAATTTACTGAGAGTCTTCATCAGAATGGATGTTGGATTTTTATCATATTTTTTTCTGCATCTATTGAGTAGATCTTTTTTTTTTTTTTCATTTTTAGTTTGTTAAGATGGTGAAGTACAGTGATTAATTGCTTTTCCAATGTGAAACTATCCTTGCATTCCTGGCATAAACCCCATATGCACTTGGTCATGATGTAGTATCATTTTTGTTGGATTTGAGTTTTAGAATTTTTGCATCTATGTTCATGAAGGATATTGATTTGTAGAGTTATTTTCTTGTCATATATTTGGTCTTGGTATCAGGATATTTCTGGCCTCATAAAATGAGTTGGGAATGGGAGTGGATGTAGCTCAGTGGTTGAGTGCCTGCTTCCCATGTGTGAGGGCCTGGGTTCAATTCCGGGTACCTCCTTTTTGAAAAAATGATTTGGGAAATATTTCCTTCTCTTCAGTTTTTTGGAAGAGAGTTTTTTGTAGAACTGGTATTATTTCTTCCTTAAATGTGTAGAGAATTCACCAGTTAGGACACCTGGAACTGGAGTTTCTTTATGGGGGAATGAACTACAATGTCAATTTTTTAATAGGGCTATTCAATTTACCTATTCCTGCTTGAATGAGCTTAGATCATTTGTGTCTTACCTATTTCATCCAAGCTGTTGGATTTATTTGTATAAAGTTATTCATAATATTCCCTTATGCTTTTATATCTGGAGATTCTGTAGTGATGTCACCTTTCTTATTCTTGATATTGATAACTTTTGTTCTCTCTCTCTTTTACTTAATATATTTGGCTAGAAGTTTATCAATTTTTATTAGTCTTCTCAAAGAACCAGTCTTTGGCTTTTTCTCAATTTTTTCTTTCCTATTTCAGCAACTGGCAAACTTTTTTTTTTTTTTCTTTTTTTTTGTTTTGTTTTTTTTTTTCTTTTTATTTATTTATTTATTTATTTATTTTTCTTTTTACTTTATTTTGTTCTGGCAAACTTTTTTCTGTAATGTAAGTGTTGTAGTCTATGCAGTCTCTGTTGTAGCATAAAAGCAATCACAGGCAATATGTAATAGAATGGGTGTGGACATGTGCCAAACTTTGTTCACAAAAACAGGCCATGGTACTGGGTTTAGCTTGCAGCATGTAGTTTGCCAACCCCTGTTCTACTTTCTTGATTCTGGTTTTGGTTTTCATTATTTCCCTTGTTTTGCTAACTTTAAGTTTAATTTGCTCTTGTTTTTCTAGTTATTCAAGGTGGGCACTAAGTTCATTAATTAGAAATTTTCTCCTTTTCTAATACAGGTGTTTAGTGATATTAATTTTCCTCTAAGTACTGATGAACTGCATCCCAGAAATTCTGATATGTTTTCATTTTCATTCATTAAAGTTCTTCTATTCATGGTTATTTATCATTATGTTATTTGGTTTCCATATATTTGGGGATTTTCCAGATATCATTCTGGTCTTGATCTCTGTGACAGTTTGATATTATTTATGAATTCCAAAAGGGATATTAGATTATGTTTGTAAACTGGTCTGTTCCTGTGGGTGTGATAACCCCTTGATTGTATTAGATTCAGCTGAGACATCTGATTAAATTATGTTAAGGTTAGGGCTTTGATTCAACCACATCATTAGAGTAAGACTCAGTGTTGAGTCCCAACCCTCTTGGTAGACTGATAAAACAGACTCTCACATGGAAGTAGATACACAGAGAAGAAGCACGCAGAGAAGAGAGGCAGCTTATTAGATAGAGCAGAGACCCTGGGAAGAGAGATGAGCCTGGCAGTCTACAGCTGTCCTTATGAAGAGAACAGAGCAGCTGAGCCTAGAAAAAACCCCAGGGATAGAGATGAGCCTTATGCCATCCTGTAGCTAAGATCAGGAGAACCTGGGACCACGGAGCCTAAAGAGGAAGAAGGAAGGCTGAACCCTCACAGATATCACCTGCCATCTTGCTTCAACACATGGCAAATAACTTTGGATGAGGAAGTGCCTCCTATGGTACCTTGAGTTGGATGTTTAGGGCCTTGTAACTGTAAGCTTCTACCCCAAATAAATACCCTTTTTTAACCGAAATAAATACCCTTTATTTACCCAACATATTTCTGGTACTTTGCTTCAGCCCCCCTTTGGCTGACTATACAGAACTTGGTACTGAGAAATGGGGTTGTGATTTTGCAATTACCAAAATGTTGGAAGAGTTTAAAAAATAGTAAAGGGTATTTTTTGGAGGAATTGTGAGATGCTTGTTGGAAAAGGCCTAGAGTGCTTTGAAGAGACTGTTGGTAGGAATATGGACACCAAAGAGACATTTTTTGAGGCCTTAGAAGTAAATGATGAAACTATTATTGGAAACTGGAGGAAAGGTGATCCGTGTTTTAAAGTTGCAGAGAACCTAGCAAGAATGACTACTGATGTTTTATGGAAGGCAAAATTTGAAAATGGTAAGCCTGGACATTTAGTTGAAGAGGTTTCCAAAGTAAATTTGGAGAATGCAGCTTGGCTTCTTCCTGCAGTTTATGGCAAAATGCTAGATGAAAGAAATAAGCCAACAACTGAATTGTTGGGCACAAAGAAACCAGAAACTGATTCCAGAAATCCCAAGACTCTGGAAATCAAGCCCCCATATGCTTCATTTGAGGAATTAACTAAACTTGGAACCTGTAAGTCAGAATTGAAAATGCAGTTATCTAGGAAAGACCTGAGGGAAGTTTTACTGTCTGATGGCTTGGACCCCTGCTTCCTGCATGCCAAACAAACAAGTTTTTTGAAAGAGCTATATGAACAAAATTACTGTCAGCCTGAACTAAAAGGGACATGCAGGGGAGAGATGGAAGGGAAAACAGTTTTAAGAGGAAAACCATGGAAGCTGAGATCTGAAATTAAGACATCTCCTTGGGCCAAGAGAGGAACCCCATCCATGTGTACAGAGAGGGTGAGTTTACCTTGGCAGTTGAAGAGGGTGGATGTTCCAGCCCACTGTTCACAGAGAGTTTTGCCACCCCAGAGTACAGAAAGGGTGGATCACTTTCCCCAAGGGTTGGGGAGAGTAAGGTCAACATCCCATAGATCTTAAAGGGGTGGGCTTGCCCACCATAGATTAGGGAAGGCCAAGTTACCAACTCATTGCTCGAGAGGGTTGGGTCTGTAGGCCAGAGATTAGGAAGAATATTGCCCTCCCCTCCCTGTATGAAGGGGGTTGAGACTTTACCCCAAAGATTGGGTAAATTGTGGCCAACGTTCTTGGGGGGCGAGGTCTGGAGCTTGGTCACCATCCAAATGCTTGATGAGGGTGAAATCAAGAAAATGGCTGTTCAGCAAGGCTGTGGAAAGGGTGGGTCCCCATGAGACCCCAGGAAGAAGAAACCATCATCTTGAGAATGATTCTCAGGACTCTGAAATCTAATGGAGGATGTCCTGCAGGTTTATGGAACTGTAGGGGACCCATGACTCATGTTTCCCTCCCAATTTCTCCTTCTGGTAATGCAAATGTTTATCCTATGTCTGTCCTTTTGTATATTAGAAGCAGATAAATTGTTTTGTAAGTTTCAGAGGTCTACAGACAGATGGGATTTTGCCCCAAGACAAACTATTTCTATAAATGGATTGTGATTGATTTTATACTCAGCATTGTTATTGATTTAAGGTTTTTTTTTTTTTGTTGTTGTTTTGTTTTGTTTTGTTTTGATATTGTAATGTCTTTTTTGGAATTCAGAGGGTGGAGTGTCACAGTTTGATATTATTTATGAATTCTAAAAAAGATATTAGATTATGTTTGTAAACTGGTCTGTTCCTTTGTATTAGATTCAGCTTAGACATCTTATTAAATTATGTTAAGGTTAGGGCTTTGATTCAATCACATCATTAGCGTGAGACTTAGCATTGAGTCCCAGCCCCTTGGTGGGTTGATAAAACAGACTTTCACACAAAATTAGATACACAGAGAGGAAGAGAGGCAGCTTATTAGACACAGCAGAGGCCCTGGGAAGAGAAATGGACCTGATAGACTACAGCAGTCCTTGTGAAGAGAACAGAGCAGCTGAGCCTGGAAAGAAATGAGCCCTGGGGAGAGAGAGAACCTTATGCCAGCCTACAGCTGAGATCAGAAGAAGTTGGGACCATGGAGCCTTAAGAGGAAGCAGGAAGGCTGAACCTTTGCAGACATCACCCACTATCTTGCTTCAACACGTGACAAATGACTTTGGGTGAGGACGTACCTCTTATGGTACCTTGGGTTGGACTCTTTAGGGCCTTGTGACTGTAAGTTTCTACCCCAAATAAATACCCTTTATAAAAGCCAACAGATTTCTGTTACTTTACATCAGCACCCCTTTGGCTGACTAATACAATCTCTAATTTAATTCCACTGTGATCAGAAAACATACTCTGTATGATTTGACTCCTTTGAATTTACTGAAACTTGTTTTAAGGCCCAGAATATGGTATCTCTTGGTGCACTTGCTTCTGCTGTTGTTGGGTAATAGGTTCTAGAAATGACAGTTGATTGTTAGTGTTGTTCAAGAATGTTAAATTCAATCTCCTTGTTATTTCAATCCAAGCTGGAAGCCCAAAGTGGACAAAGAAGTATACCATTCAATGAAAAATGTACACCTGTATAACTCAAAATATATCGAGATTTAATATTTTAATAACTGGTAGAGCTAGTTCCTATTCACTGCTTCTCTTTGTTCTCAGAGTTTTCCTGATTATTTTATTTGCTTATCTAGTTATCTATATAACTTTAGAACAGGCTTCTTTAATTCTGGAGCCAGGAACATCTATTTGTGTTTTACCTGGGAATGTATGGCATTTATCAATTAACTTAGGAGAAAAACTTTATGTTGCTGAGTCTTCCTACTAAGAACTGATCTGTCCATCTGTTCAAGTAATGTGTGCCTTCTTTAGAGCTTTAAAGTTTTTCCCAAACAAACATGTATAATAAATGTATACGAACAGATGGGAAGAGGCTGGGCATAGAGATCAAAAGAAGAGGGCCTTGGCCTCTATCTAAAATATTTTATTCTTTTAAAAAACAAATTTATCATAATGTTATTTTTCAGAAAATGAAAGATTAGAGAAACACAAGACTCACTTCTCTCCCAGAAAAATAGCTAGAGAATAGGCAGAAATGGCCTGGAAACAATGTTCTAGAGTTTAGGGCACCAAGGGAAGGCTGGACACCACCTAGAAGAGAGAGGGGCAAAAGAAAAGAATCTTAATGGGAAAACTCTTTGAGTAAAAGCTGCAGCTGCAGGCATCCATCCCCCCACCCTTGGGGCAGACAGCTTTGAATTCTCTGGCCTCTGGCCTGCAGCTACAGAAAGAGATGGCTGCAGGGATCCACTTCCCCAGGAAAGGGGAGGGAGAGGGACATAGCCTAAGGCTGATTCAGTTTTTGGCCAACAAATTTGATCTGCTGTGTCCCATGAGCCTTTCCGGGCCAGGTGGGGCCACACCAGTTTGCCCTGGGAGCCAGCACAGGATGAAAGAGATCCAGCCCTCTCAAACACCGTCCTTACTGATCAGGACTGGTTGTTGAGGACACAGAAGGTTTGGAAATATTTCCTACCAGGAAAAGGGAGGGGGCTGCTGGGAAAGGTTGGCAAACAGCCTCTGAGAAAGTTTGACTTGCAAGGAAGGCTCTGAATAGCCCTGAGGCAGGATCCTCTGTCACACTGCTCTGGTTGGGTTTACAGTGAACACATGCTGACTATGGTTTGAACTGAGATGTCTACCGAGACACCAGCACCATTTGCTGGTGAACTAAGGAAATGTGTGTGAGGAAATTCAAAGTAAATAAATAAATAAAGGTTTTGGGCCTTTATAGCCTCCCTCACCAAGACCCTTAGAAGCAGGTTTGCAACCCATTACTAGGTCCATGGCCTGGATTTGAGCAACGAAACAGGGATAATCTGAAAGAGCTAGAACAGGTTGAGCCAAGAATCAAAGAGGGAAGCGGATGTGGCTCAAGCAGTTGGGCACCCACCTACCACATGGGAGGTCCTGGGTTCGGTTCCCAATGCCTCCTAAAGAAGACAAGCAAGACAGCAGCTGACATGACGGGCTGGTTCAGCGACCTCACACAACATGATGATGCAATGAGATGATGCAATGAAGAGACACAATGAGGAAACACAACGAGGGACACAAGAAACAGGGAGCAGATGTGGCTCAAGTGATTGGGTGCCTCCCTCCCACATGGGAGGTCTCAGGTTCAGTTCCCAATGCCTCCTAAAAAGAAGATGAGCAGACACAGAGAACACACAACGAACAGACACAGAGAGCAGACACTGAGCACAAACAATGGGGTGGGGTAGAAATAAATAAATAAAATAAAATCTGAAAAAAAAAAAAAAAAAAAGAATCAAATAATGGCAGTAACACACAGCCTCCCACCAATAAATCCTTATGCAAGAGAGAGAAATGAACACCAGAGTAAACCCATGATTCTAATTAGATGCCTAGACATCAGCAAAAAATTACAAACCATACTAAGAAAATGGAAGAAATGGCCCAAGCAAAGGAATATATCAAAGCCCAGATGAGACACAGGATTTGAGAAAACTAATTAAGATTCATACAAATCTTTTAAATTAAACCAATGAGTTGAGAGACAATATAGCTAAAGAGATAAAGGACATCAAGAGGACAATGGATAAGCAAGCATAAAGAAGATTCTGAAAACCTGAATGGAAAAATAACAGAGCTCATGGGAATGAAAGACACAAGAGGTGAGATTAAAAAACACAGTAGATGGGAAGCGGCTGTGGCTCAATCATTAGGGCTCCCGTTTACCATATGGGAGGCCCTGGGTTTGGTTCCCGGGGCCTCCTGGTGAAGGCAAGCCCGCCCGCACGGCGTGGTTAGCTGACCCAGCGAGCACAAGCAGCAAGGGGGGGATAAATGAATAAATAAATAAAATCTTAAAAAACAAAACAACAACAACAAAAAAACAAAACACAGTAGAGGCATACAACAGCAGAATGAAAATGAAAGAAGGAAGATAAGTGATGTAGAAAACAGAACAGCTAAAATTGAAGAAAGAGAAGAACAGAGAGAGAGAAGAACAGAGAGAGAAAAGAATGGAAAAAATTGAGCAGAAGTTCAGGTAGTTGAATGATAACACAAAGGGCAGCAACATACATGCCATGGGAGTTCCAGAAGGAGCAGAGAAGGGAAAGGGGGCAGGAAGAGTATTTGAGGAAATAATGGCTGAAAAATTCCCAATTCTCATGAAAGAAATGAATTTACATGTCCTAGAAACACAATGTACCCCAGGAAGAATTAATCCAGGGGAGCAGATGTGGCTCAAGCAGTTGAGCATCTGCTTTGCACATGGGAGGTCCTGGGTTCAGTTCCCGGTGCCTCCTAAAATCAAACAAGCAAACAAATGAAAAAAAACAACTCAAGGGAGCCATTGTGACTCAGTGGTTGAGCACCAGCTTCCCACATATGATGTACTGGGTTCAATCCCTGGCCCCAGTATCTCAAAAGAAAAAAGAAAAAAGAAAAAAAAAATCCAAATAAACTGAATCCAAGACACATAATACTCAGAATGTCAAATGCCAAAGATGAAGAGAAAATTCTGAGAGCAGGAAGGGAGAAGCAAACCATCACACACAAGGGACTTAAGTGTGGATTTTTCAGCAGAAACCATGGAGGTGAGAAGACTGGTATGATACAATTATGCTAGTGAAAGAGAAAAATCGCCAGCTGAGAATTCTCTATCCTGCAAAATTATTCTTCAAATATGAAGGTGAGAATAAAATAGTCACAAATAAACAGAAACCAAGAGAATTCATAAAAACGAATCTACCTTTGCAGGAATCATTAAGGGGAGCCTTAAAGCCCAAAAGAAAACGAAAGGAGAGAGAGGCTAGGAGGAGAGTGTAGAACCAAGACTAGCAGAAAAGATAACCTAAAGAGTAAAAAGACAGATGAAAATAAGATATGACATATGAAAATCAAAGAATAAAATGGTGAAAGTAAATAATGTATTTACAGTAATATAATTGAATGTGAATAGATTAAACTCCCTAATCAAAAGTTATAGACTGAAAGAAGGGATCAAAAACAAGACCCATCCATATGCTATCTACAAGAGACTCAACTTAGATCCAGGGATACAAATCGGAAGACAAACCCTTAGCATGACTAACAAATTAAAAAATAAAGAGGATGCAAATAAAATCAGAAATGAAAGAGTTAAGACTAATGTCACAGAAATAAAAAGGATCATAAAAGGATATTATGAGAAACTGTGTGCCAACAAGCTAGAAAATCTAGATGAAATGGACAAATTCCTGGAAACACACAAACAACCTACATTGACTCTACAAGAAATACAAGAACTCAACAAACTAATTACATTTAAGGAGATTGAATCAGTCATCAAAAATCTCCCAGGAAAGAAAAGCCCAGGACCAGATGGCTACACAAGTGAATTCTACCAAGCATTTCAAGAATTAACACCAACCCTGTTGAAACTCTTCCAAAAAATTGAAGAGGAAGGAAAATTACCCAACATATTTTATGAAACCAATATCATACTAATACTAAAACTAGATAAAGATACTACAAGAAAAGAAAATTACAAACCAATCTGTCTAATGAACGTAGATGCAAATATTGTCATCAAAATATTTGCAAATAGAATCCAACAGCATATTAAAAGAATTATAAACCATGACCAAGTGGGATTTATTCCTGGAATGCAAGGGTGGTTCAACATAAGAAAATCCATTAATGTAATACACATTAACAACTCAATGCAGAAAATATATTTTTAAAAATTCAGCATCCTTTCTTGATAAAAACATTTCAAAAGTTAGGAATAGAAGGAAAATTTCTTAATATGATAAAGGGCATATATGAAAAACCCACAGCCAATATCATACTCAATGGGGAAAGTTGAAAGCTTTCCCTCTAGGATAAAAAATAAGACAAGGATGACCTATGTCAACACTGTTATTCAGCATTGTGCTAGAAGTTCTAGCTAGAGCAATTAGAAAAGGAAAAATAAGAACTCCATAGGAAAAGAGGAAGTAAGACTCTCACTATTTGCGATGACATGATCCAAATTTAGAAAATCCCGAAATGTTTACAGCAAAGCTATTGGAGCTAATAAATGAGCTCAGCAAACTGTCAGGATACAAGATCAACATGCAAAAATCAGTAATGTTTCTGTACACTAATATTGAACAATCTGAGGAAGAAATCAGGAAAAAAATTCCATTTACAATAGCAACAAAAAGACTCAAATAGGGGGGCGGATGTGGCTCAAATGGCTGGGCGTCCGTCTGCCATATGGAGGGACCCGGGTTCGATCCCCGGGACCTCCCGGTAAAAAAAAAAAAAAAAAAAAAAAAGACTCAAATACCTATGAATCAATTTAACCAAAGATGTACAGGACCTATGTTCAGAAAACTACAAAACACTGCTAAAAGAAATCAAAGGAGACCTAAATAAATGGAAAGACATTCCATGATCATGGATTAGAAGAATAAATATTGTGAAGATGTCAACGTCCCCAAACTGATTTATAGATTCAATGCAATATCAATCAAAATTCAATCAGCCTACTTTACAGAAATAGAAAAGGCAATTACCAAATTTATTTGGAAGGGAAAGGGCACCTAAATAGTTAAAAGATCCTAAAAAAGAAGAGCAATGCGGGAGGACTCTTACCACCTGATCTTGAAATATATTACAAAGGTACAGTGGTCAAAACTGCATGGTATTGGCATAAAGAATATTTATTCACATTGATCAGTGAAATAGAATCAGAGACCAGAAGCAGACCCTCACCTCTATGGCCAACCATTTTTTGACACCTATCAAGTCCATGTTAACAAGACAAAACAGTCTTCAACAAATGGTGTTGGGAGAACAGGATATCCATAAGCAAAAAAAAAAAAAAAAAAAGAAAGAGGACCTATTGCACTCCCTATACAAGAATCAACACAAAATGGATCAAAGACCTAAATATAAAAGCCAGGTCCATGTAACTACTAGAAGAAAATGTAGGGAAACCTCTTAAAGACCTTGTGGTTTCTTGCACCTTATACCCAAAGCACGCGCAAAAAGATCAAAAGAAAAAATAAATAAATGAGACCTCCTCAAAATTAGACACTTCTGCACCTCAAAGGACTATCAAAAGGGTGAAAAGGCAGCTGACTCAATGGGAGAAAATATTTGGAAATCACATGTCTGATAAGGGTTTGTTTTTATTTGACTTCATTTTTTTCTTTTTGGTGTACAGTTCTATGAGTCCGCCCCCTGCCCGCACCCCCATGTCCATTCACTAGGTAGTCTTTTGTGTCTGTTTCTTGCCTTCTCTTCTCATTTTTCTCCGCCAGGCTTCACTGGGATTTGATCCTAGGGACCTCCGATGTGGAAGAGATGCACCCTGTCACTTGTGCCACCTCAGTTCCTGGTTTCTGGAATGTTTCACCTTGACTCTTCCCTGCATCTCTCTTTTATAGCGTCATCATCTTGCTGCATGGCTTGCCGCATGGGCAGGGTCCTGGCTCGCCTGCTTGCCTTTTTACCAGGAGGTCCCGGGGATCAAACCTGGGTCCTCCCATATGGTAGACGGATGCCCAACCACTTGAGCCACATCCACTTCCCTGATAAGGGTTTAATATCTATGATAAATAAAGAAATGTTACAAGTGAACAATAAAAAGACAAATGATGCCATTAAAAAAATGGGCAAAAGATTTGAGTAGACATTTTTCCAGAGAAGAAATACAAAGGGCAAAAAACCCACACAAAACAATGTTCAACATCACTAATGATTAGGGAAATACAAATCAAAACTACAATGAAATATCATTTCACACCTATCAGAATGGCTACTATTAAAAAGACAGAGAACTACAAGTGTTGGAGAGGATGTGGAGAGATAGGAATACTTATTCACTGTTGGTGGGAATGTAGAATGGTACAGTCACTTTGGAGGACTGTTTAGCAGTTCCTAAAGAAGTTGAATATAGATTTGCCATGTGACCTGTCAATACCACTACTGGGTATATACACAGCATAACTGAGAGCAGTGACACGAACAGACACTGCACACCAATGTTCATAGTGGCTTTATTCACGTTCGCCAAAAACTGGAAAACAACCCAGGTGTCCATCAACCAGGAATGGATACGCAAACTGTGGTGTATTCACAGGATGGAATATTATGCAGCTGTAGGAAGAAATGAAGTCCTAAAGCTTATGACAACATGGATGAACCTGGAGGACATTATGTTGAGTGAAGCAAGGCAGACACAAAAGGACAAATAGTGTATGAATGTGTTACTATGAACCAAATATTTTGTGTAACATATTGTATGATTCTATTTATATAAAATGTAAATATAAATCAATTTATAAAAGTGAAATTAGATTAGTGGTTATGTAGGGCTGGGAAAGGCCTGTGAAGGGGTGTGGAATTTTTCTTTTTGGAGTAATGAAATGGTTCTAAAATTTTTTGTGGTAATGACTGTACAATATTGTGATTATACTAAAAGCCATTGATTATACATTTTGGATAGATTGTATGGTATGTGAATATATCACAATAAAACCGCTGAATAAATAAATAATTGAGCAAGAATAACCAGAAATAGCAGCTACATATAGCAGAAGAAACAAAGATTGAGAGGTGAAGAATTTTCTTTTCTGTTTTTTGTTTATTATTACTGAAATATTGAAAATGCTCTAATAATGATTGAAGTGATCAATGCACAACTATGTGATTATATCAAATACCATTGATTGTACACTTTGGATGAAATGTATGCTTTATTAATATAGATCAATAAAATTGATTTGTTTATAAAAATAGATAGGGGTTGGATGTGGCTCAACTGGTTGGGCATCAGTCTCCCATATGGAGGGACCCAGGTTCGATCCCCCGGACTTCCCGGTAAAAAAAAAAAAAAAAAAAAAATAGATAAATGGCACCTCCTCAAAATTAAACACTTCTGCACCTCAATGGACTTTGTCAAAATGGTGAAAAGGCAGCCGACTCAGTAAGAGAAAATATTTGGAAATCACTTGTCTCATAAGTGTTTAATATCTATAATAGATAAAGAAAATGTTAGAAATGAACAATAAAAAGACAAATAACCTGATTAAAAAATGGGCAAAAGACTTGAATAGACATTTGTCCAAAGAAGAAATACAAATGGTGAAAAAACACAAGAAAAAATGTTCATCATCACTAGCGATTAGGGAAATGCAAATCAAAGCCACAATGAGGCAAGATGGCATCAGTTTAAGTGAGTGCTCACTATCTCTCTCACAAAAAAATGGCTAGATGGGGACAAAATCCTGCCCAAGTGAGCTGTTCTGGGAGCCCAAGGAGCAGGAGCCTTTGGGGCATGGATCTGGAGGGAGCTGGACAAAGAGATAAATTTCTCAAGATAAAATCATGATTTTTTTTTTTTCCCTTTTCTTGGTTTTATTTTTCTTCAAGACTCATATCACCATTTGACCTATGTTTCTTTTTTCTTTTTTTTTTTTTAACTTTATTTTGTACATTTAATAATTGAAAACAAACAATTAAAAACTAAAAAGTAAACACAGATGAATAAATATATACATTTCTCAATTAAATGTAATGGATACATGTAAATTATTATTTTTTTGAATCAAACAATATATTACACAATATATTTGGTTCATAGTAATGCATTCATACAGTATTTGTCCTTTTGTGTCTGGCTTGCTTCACTCAACATAATGTCCTCCAGGTTCGTCCATGTTGCCATATGCTTTATGACTTCATTTCTTCTTACAGCTGCATAATATTCCATCGTGTGAATAGACCACAGTTTGTTTATCCATTCATCTGTTGATGGACACCTGGGTTGTTTCCAACTTTTGGCAATGGTGAATAATGTGGTTATGAACATCGGTGTGCAGATGTCTGTTCGTGTCACTGCTCTCAGATCTTCTGGGTATATACCCAGTAGTGGTATTGCAGGGTCATGTGGCAAGTCGATACTCAACTTCTTTAGGAACTGCCAAACAGTCCTCCACAGTGTCTGTACCATTCTGCATTCCCACCAACAGTGAATTAGTATTCCTATCTCTCCACATCCTCTCCAACACTTGTAGTTCTCTGTCTTTTTAATAGTGGCCATTCTGATAGGTGTGAAATGATATCTCATTGTAGTTTTGATTTGCATTTCCTAATCATGAGTGATGTTGAGCATTTCTTCATGTGTTTTTTTGCCATTTGTATTTCTTCTTTGGAGAAATGCCTATTCAAGTCTTTGGCCCATTTTTCAATTGGGTCATTTGTCTTTTTATTGTTGAGTTGTAACATCTCTTTATATATCCTGGATATTAAACCCTTATCAGATATGTGATTTCCAAATATTTTTTCCCATTGAGTTGGCTGCCTTTTCACCCTTCTGACAAAGTCCTGTGAGGTGCAAAAGTATTTAATTTTGAGGAGGTCCCATTTATCTATTTTTTCTTTTGTTGCATGTGCTTTGGGTGTGAGGTCCAAGAAACCACCACCTACTACAAAGTCTTGAAGATGTTTCCCTACATTTTCTTCTAGTAGTTTTATGGTCCTGGCTTTTATATTTAGATCTTTAATCCATTTTGAGTTGATTCTTGTATAGGGGGTGAGATAGGCGTCCTCCTTCATTCTTTTGGTTATAGATATCCAGTTCTCCCAACACCATTTGTTGAAAGACTGTTTTTACCCATCAGCGTGGACTTGGTAGGTTTGTCAAAAACCAGTTGACTGTATAGGTGAGGGTATATTTCTGGATTCTCAATTCTATTCCACTGATCGATATGTCTATCTTTATGCCAGTACCATGCTGTTTTGACCACTGTAGCTTTGTAATATGTTTCAAGGTCAGGCAGCGAAATTCCTCCCACGTTGCTCTTGTTTTTTTAGAATGCTTTTGGCTATTCGGGTGCACTTACCCTTCCAGATGAATTTGGTAATTGCCTTCCCTAATTCTGTAAAGTAAGCTGTTGGGATTTTGATTAGTATTGCACTGAATCTATAAATCAGTTTGGGCAAGATTGACATCTTCACGATATTTATTCTTCCAATCCATGAACACGGAATGTCTTTCCATTGGTTTAGGTCTTTTTAAATTTCTTTTAGCATTGTTTTGTTTTCTGCATATAGGTCCTGTACTTCCTTGGTTAAATTAACTCCTAGGTATTTGAGTCTTTTTGTTGCTATTGAAAATGGAATTTTCCTCCTGATTTCCTCCTCAGATTGTTCAGTACTAGTGTACAAGAACATTACTGATTTTTGCGTGTTGATCTTATATCCTGCCACTTTGCTGAACTCATTTATTAGTTCAAGTAGCTTTGTTGTGGATACTTCAGGATTTTCTAAATACAAGACCATGTCATCCGCAAACAGTGAGAGTTTTACTTCCTCTTTTCCTATTTGGATGCCTTTAATTTTTTTGTCTTGTCTAATTGCCCTAGCTAGAACTTCTAGTACAATATTGAATAACAATGGTGACAGTGGGCATCCTTGTCTTGTTCCTGATCTTAGGGGGAAAGCTTTCAACCTTTCCCCATTGAGTATGATGTTGGTTGTGGGTTTTTCATATATGCCTTTTATCATATTGAGGAATTTTCCTTTTATTCCTATCTTTTGAAGTATTTTTATCAAAAAAGGATGGTGGATTTTGTCGAATGCCTTTTCTGCATCTATTGAGATGATCATGTGGTTTATTTCCTTCGATTTGTTAATGTGGTGTATTACATTGATTGATTTTCTTATGTTGAACCAGCCTTGCATACCAGGAATAAATCCCACTTGGTCGTGATGTATAAGTCTTTTGATATGCTGTTGGATTCTATTTGCAAGGATTTTGTTGAGAATTTTTGCATCCATGTTCATGAGAGAGATTGGTCAGTAATTTTCTTTTCTTGTGGAATCTTTATCTGGCTTTGGTATTAGGGTGATGTTGGCTTCATAAAATGTGTTGGGTAATTTTCCCTCCTCTGATTTTTGGAAGAGTTTAAACAGGATTGGTGTTAATTCTTTTAGAAATACTTGGTAGAACTCACCTGTGAAGCCATCTGGTCCTGGACTTTTCTTTGCTGGGAGATTTTTGATGACGGATTCAATCTCCTTAATTGTGATTGGTTTGTTAAGTTCTTTTTTTTTTTTTTTTTTTAAAGATTTTATTTATTTATTCATTTATCCCCCCCCTTGCTGCTTGTGCTTGTTGGGTCAGCTAACCACGCCGTGCGGGCGGGCTTGCCTTCACCAGGAGGCCCCGGGAACCGAACCCGGGGCCTCCCATATGGTAAACGGGAGCCCTACTGATTGAGCCACAGCCACTTCCCTGTTAAGTTCTTGTATTTCTTGTTGTGTCAGTGTAGGTTGGTTATGAGTTTCTAGAAATTTGTCCATTTTATCCAGGTTGTCTAGTTTGTTGGCATATAGTTTCTCATAATATCCTCTTATGATTCTTTTAATTTCTGTGAGGTCATTTGTAATTTCCCCCTTTTAATTTCTGATTGTATTTATTTGCATCTTCTCTCTTTTTTTCTTTGTTAGTCTAGCGAGGGGTTTGTCAATTTTATTGATCTTCTCAAAGAACCAGCTTTTGGTTTTGTTGATTTTCTCTATTGTTTTTCTGTTCTCATTTTCATTTATTTCTGCTCTAATCTTTATTATTTTTTTCCTTCCTTTTGCTTTGGGATTGGTTTGCTGTTCTTTTTCTAGTTTCTCAAGTTGTTCAGTTAAATCTTTGAGTTTAGCTCTTTCTTGTTTCTTAATATAGGCATTTAGGGCTATAAATTTCCCTTTCAAGACTGCCTTTGCTGTATCCCATAAGTTTTGATATGTTGTGTTCTCATTTTTATTTGTCTCAATATATTTACTGATTTCATTTGCAATTCTTCTTTGACCCACTGAATATTTAGAAGTGTGTTGTTCAGTCTCCACACATTTGCAAATTTCCTTTTTTCCTGTCTGTTATTGATTTCTAGTTTCATTCCATTATGATCTCAGAAGGTGCTTTGTATAATTTCAATCTTTTTAGATTTATTGAGAGCTGTATTGTGACTTAACATTTGGTCTATCCTGGAGAAAGATCCATGGGCACTTGAGAAGAATGTATAACCCGCTGAGTTTGGATGCAGTGTTCTGTATATGTCTGTTAGGTCTAACTTGTTTATCATATTGTTCAAGTTCTCTGTTTCCTTGTTGATCTTCTGTCTAGTTGTTCTATCTAATGATGTGAGAGGGGTGTTGAAGTGTCTGACGATTATTGTAGGAATGTCTATTTCTCCCTTCAGTTTTGCTGGAGTTTGTCTCATATATTTTGGGGCACCCTGGTTCGGTGCGTAGATATTTATGACTTATATCTTCCTGGAGGATCGTCCCTTTTATTAATATATAATGGCCTTCCACATCTCTTATCACTTTTTTGCATTTGAAGTCTGTTTTGTCTGATATTAGTATAGCTACCCCTGCTCTTTTCTGTTTACTATTCGCTTGGAGTATCTTTTTCCAACCTTTTACTTTCAGCTGGCTTGTATCCTTGTGTCTGAGGTGAGTTTCTTGTAAGCAGCATATGGATGGTTCATGTTTTTTTATCCATTCTGTCAGCCTGTATCTTTTGATTGGGGAATTTAATCCATTCACATTCAATGATATTACTGAAAATGCACTATTTATTTCCTCCATTTTATTCTTTGGTTTTCATATGTCATCTTATTTTTGTCTTTCTTTTTACTCTTTTGGTTATCCTTTCTGCTTTTCTTTATTCTATACTCTCCTCCAAGCCTCTGTCTCCTGTCTTTTTCTTTCATGTTCTAAGGCTTCCTTTAATATTTCCTGCAAAGGTGGATTCTTTTTTGCAAACTCTCTTAGCTTCTGTTTGTTTGTGAATACTTTATATTCACCTTCATATTTGAAGGACAGTTTTGCTGGATAAAGAATTCTCGGCTGGGAAGCGGATGTGGCTCAATAGATAGGGCTCCCGTTTACCATATGGGAGGCCCCGGGTTCGATTCCCGGGGCCTCCTGGTGAAGGCAAGCCAGCTCGCGCGGCTTGATGAGCTGACCCAGTAGGACGACCCGGCAGGGGGAGACAAGCAGACACAGAAAAACGCACAGCAGATGGACACAGCAAGCACAAGCAGCAAGGGGGGATAAATAAATAAATAAATAAATAATCTTTAAAAAAAAAAAAAAGAATTCTTGGCTGGCAGTTTTTCTCTTTCAGTTTCCTAATTGTATCATACCACTGTCTTCTCGCCTCCATGGTTTCTGAAGAAAAATCTACACAAAATCTTACTGGACGTCCTTTGTACGTGATCGTTTGCTTCTCTCTTGCTGCTCTGAGAATTTTCTCTTTATCTTTTACATTTGACATTCTGAATAATATGTGTCTTGGCGTAGGTCTATTTGGATTTATTCTTATTGGGGTACGGTGTGCTTCTTGGACATGTAAGTTCATTTCTTTCGTGAGAGTTGGGAAATTTTCAGCTATTATTTCCTCAAATACTCTTTCTGCCCCTTTTCCTTTCTTTTCTCCTTTTGGAACTCACATAACACGTATGTTCTTGCATTTAGTGTTGTCATTCAACTCTTTGAGCCCCTGCTCAATTTTTTCCATTCTTTTCTCTCTCTGTTCTTTTCTCTCTTCAATTTTAGCTGCTCTGTCTTCAGTATCACTTATTCTTTCTTCTATCATTTCGAGTCTGCTGTTGTATGCTTCAAATGTATTTTTTACTTCACCTATTGTGTCTTTCATTCCCATGAACTCCGTTACTTTACTGTTCATGATTTCAAATTCTTTACGTTCGCTCAATGACTTCTTGATGTCATTGATCTCTTTAACTATATTCTCTTTCATCTCATTAATTTGATTTTGGAAATGTGTGCTCATCTCACTGATTAGCTCTCTCAAATTCTGCATCTCTTCTGGGACTTTGCTGTATTCCTTTTCTTGGGCCATGTCTTCTATTTTCTTAGTATGGCCCATAATTTTTTGCTGGTGCTTAGGCATTTGGTTAGTTTGTATTTTACTTAGATGCTCTATCTCTTTCTCTTTTATGGGGTTTTAGTGGCAGGAGGCTGTGAGTTACCACCGCTCTTTGATTTTTGGCTCAAACTTGATCGTTAGGATTGTTCTGCTGGTTGCTCAAAACTGGGCACTGGACCCAGTAATGGGTTGTAGAGTCGTTTCCTAGGGCCTTGGGCAGGGAGGCTACAGAGGCCAGGAAAAGCCTCTCCTACTTATTAATTTTCTTATGTGCACTTTCTTGGTCTGCCAGGAGATGGCGCTTGTTGGCAGCTCTCAGTTCAATGCCTGGTTGGAGCGTATTTGTTGTGACACAGGCCAGATCAATGTGATAGAGATTCCTGTCTGGGGGCTAGGAGCCCTGTGATTCAAACTTTCTGAGACAGTTCTCCAGACTTCTCTTGATGCGCTCCCCTTTTCCCAGCTAGGAAATATTTCCACGCCCTTCTGAATCCTCAACAATCAGTCCCTGTTAGTAGAGGAGGAGATTGGGAGGTTTGTATTTCTTTAGCCCCTTGCAGGCTCCAAGGCAAACAATGGCGCAGCCCCACCCAGCCTGGAAGGGCTCTCGGGACAAGGCAGACCAAACCTGGGAGTCCAACTTTAATCTCTGGGCTGTCCATGTGCCAGCTGGGCCCTGAATCTCAACGGAGTTGCAATACCTACTCTCCAGTTCATTGGACTCACCCAGGACCATTAACAAACTGATGATGGACAATGACCATCCCAAGGAAACGAGAGGGTCTACAACTGCAAGCAAGAGATTCCATCCATCTGCCCCATGGGATCAAAGTCCCCTCTCAATTAGAGGTGGAGTGGGCATCATCATCCTAGAATCCTCAATACTGGGGAATGAACTATGGAGTAAAGTACACTTACTGGTATTCTACTATAGACTTATTGTGATTCTAGCAAGGGGAAGAAGTAGAATATTATGCATCTGTAAGAAGAAATGAAGTCATGAAGCATATGACAACATGAATGAACCTGGAAGACATTATGGTAAATGAAGCAAGCCGGATGCAATAGGAGAAATACTGTATGACTATGCTCTTATGAACCTAGTATAGTGTGTAAACTCATGGAATTAATAGCTAGACTACATGTCATCAGAAAATAGAATGAGGTTAGAGAATGGAAAGTTGTAGGTTAATCTGTGATGAACTGCTAAAAGGGTTGTTCATAAATCTTTGGAAATGAATAGAAATGGTGAAAGTACAACATGTTTTTAACTAGCAGTACTATACGTGAGTATGAAAGTGGTTTAAAGGCAAATTCTAAGGACATGTATATTACTAAAAGGAAAGTTTAAAAAATGTACCATGGGACTGTATAGCATAGCAAAACCTCATGTGAAATGAGTATGGGCAATATTGCATATATGACTACATTTCTTTGAAACTGAACAAATGTATGTTAATGTTACAAGATGTTAATATCAGACAAAACTACAACCAAAGCAAAATATGGACAGTAGTGTATAGTGATTATTAATGATCTTTTATTAAGAGTAAAAAAAAAAAAAAGGAATATACTAAGTGAAAGAAACTAAAGAAAAGATGTTTGAGTCTATTTATACAAAATATAAATACAAATAAATTAGAGAGATGGAAACAGAATAGCAGCTCTGAATGGCAGAAGAAGTATAGAGAGATTGAGATTTGATTATTAAGGAGTAGAGGTTTTTTGTTTTTTATTACTATTATTATTATTGGAAAAAATGAAAATGTTCTAATAGTGATTAAAATGATGAATGCACAATTATGTGATTATATCAAATACCATTGATTGTACACTTTGGATGGATTAAATGCTTTATTAATATGCATCAATAAAATTGGTATTAAAAAAGCTATTTTTTAATACATTTGCTTGATGGCCACATAGATATTTCTTATAAAACTCTGCATTTTTCTATAGGTTTGAAATATTTTTTTAAAAGAGAAAAATATTAAAGTTAAATCAAGTTTAATAGGAAAAAATTTATTGCAAATACAGTGACTTTCATATCACAATAGTACATTCAGAAGTTCAGATAAACCCAATGATCATAATTTATGTATATTTTGGATATAAAAGTATACTTTCTTTATACATACATATATATAATACAGTTTCCAGTGTGAGGACATTTCAATGAGGAGAAGAATGCATTCACAATAAATAGCACTGTACCCGAGTCCACCATCCTCAGCACCATCCAACATCCACACGTGGCAAGCAGTCCCTAAGGAAGGGGATGCCCCCCCTTATGGCTGAGGTGACAGTTTGGAATAGACTAGCATCAAGACACACCATCATCAACAATGACCTAAGCCCAAACCAGTAAAAGTGAAATGGTAAAACTGTACAGATCCCTGATTTTGTATTTGTACTGAATCTTTGCAGCAAAGTCAAAAGGATAAGATTGAAACTCGAGTTTAACTTATTGTCTTTCCGTCATTCCTTGCTGAGAGCCCCCCATAATCTGTTTCACTGGGGAATGGCAACATTGGGAATGTTACATAGGGAAATTACCCAGGACCTCCCTCTAATAAAAACATAGTTTTTCCTCCAGCATCTGGCACATAGTAGACATTCATTAAGTCTTTGGGGATAAACAAAGAGTCATAGTCCTCAGATATGGCCAAAGAGCCATAGAAAGGATGGCATCCCAGTGGCTTATTTTTTTTTTTAGGTACCGAGGACCAGGGATTGAACCCAGGACCTCATATGTAGGAAGCCGGTGCTCAACCTCTGAGTCACATTGGCTTCCCTGAGTTTTTTTTTTTTTTTCTCGTTTGTTTTGCTTGTCATTTGTTTTTGTTTTTTTTCAGAAGGCACTGGAAACCAAACCCGGGATCTCCTATGTGGGAGGCAGGTACTCAACTGCTTGAGCCACATCCACTCCCCAACCCCGTGGCTAAATTTTAAAAGCTATTCTTTGAAAACGTATTCCAGGAAACCATGCAGTCTTTACACAGAGAGGGATGCTGAAGCTATCTTATTAATCAACTTGTTGAGAGCTCGAATTTTTTCTTCCAAGATGAGGTTTTTCTTCTCCACACCTTTTTGCTTCTCTTCAGTGACCTGCAGTTCTTTCATGAGGTGAGCGTTCTCCACATAGAGGTCCTTCAGCAGCAGATGGAATTTTGTGTTCTTTTCAAACTAGAGAGGGAGAAGGTCACAGTCACCGTGAATCTAGTGCAGAGACACTCGCCACGCAACCAGCTTAGGTCTTAGAGATCTGGGGCAAATGATGGCTGTAATGAGTTTTTTTTTTTTTTTTTTTTTTTTTTTAAAGATTTTTATTTATTTATTCATTTATCCCCCCCTTGCTGCTTGTGCTCGCCGGGTCAGCCAACCGCGCCGTGCGGGCGGGCCCGCCCCCACCAGGAGGCCCCGGGAACCGAACCCGGGGCCTCCCATATGGTAAACAGGAGCCCCACTGATTGAGCCACAGCCGCTTCCCTGTAATGAGTTTTTGTCACCCAATGCTGGGACCCTTGCTTTCATACCTTGAAAAAAGTAAGTGCCGAGGCTTGGGGTGTGTGGCAGTGTGTTCCCATGTTGCCAGCCACACATCACCACCAAAGCCTACCAGGCTTTGTAAGTTAGCACCAAACTGTTCATTCATTCAACAGATAGTTACCGAGTGCCCACCAGGTGCCAGCAGTGGGAACACAGTCTCTGCTGTCATGGAGCACATGTTCTATAGAAGGGACAAGCCAGAAACAAAGAAGGAGTATGTTGGGTGGTGAGAAGTCTGAGCAAGGGTGGGGGGCACAGACAGCAGAAGTAGCAGCTGCTATTATAGGTGGGAGAGCAGAGTGGCCTCTCCCTCTGTAAGGTGACATTTGAACAGAGCCTTGAATAAAGCAAGGGGGCAAGTCATGAGAATCTTGGAGGGTGAACACTCCAGGCAGAGGGAAGAGTAAGTGCAAAGGCCCTGAGGCTGGCGTGTGCTTGGGGCGACAGGAACTACCAGGAGGCCACTGTGGCTGGAGGGATGTGGTCAAGGGAGAGGTGGACAGGAAGTCAGCTATGTGAGGTGGGGAGGGAAACTAGAGCCTGGAGAACCCTGGAGGCAATTCTAAGGGAATGGGAAGCCACTGGAGGGTCTGAGCAGAGGAAAGATGTGATCTCAATCAAGTTTTAGAAGGAATGCTGCTACTCCTGCGTTGAAAAGAGATTACAATTGCACAGAATAGAAGATTTCAACCTGAACTTTTTTCTGATATCTGTGGACTCCTTGTACACACAACAACAGAAAATTAGAAGGAAAAGAGTGCTTAAAAAACAAAAACAAAAGAATGCTTATAATGAACATATTAAAATATAATCATGATTTCAATAAATAAAATTGATGTAAGATTAAAAAAAAAGAAATGAGATTAAGGGAGGAGGTAAGGGTGGAAACAGGAGACTTGTTAGGAGGCACAACTGAGGGTGGCTTAGACTAGGGTGAGAGCAGGAAAGGAGAAGAGGAGAAGTGTTTGGATTCTGCATCCATTAGGCAGGCAGAGCTGATGGACTTGGCGTGGACAGGTGATTGGGGGTGGGTAACCATGACACAACAGCTCCATGGAACTGGGGCTGAGTCACTGGCTGGGGAGAATGTGAGGGAGGTAAGAGAGGGGTACAGACCCATTTATTGAAGGGAATTCCTGTAAAGAGAAGCAGGGAAGTGGGGACGGGGTGGGAAGGGGTGGCCAGGGACAGGCAAAGACAAGAGTTCTTTAAGATGGGAAGCAGCATGCGATAAAGACCTTTCTCCAGGCCGTCCTTTCTCTTTGTTCCTTCTAGTACTGAAAGCTGCTCTCTGGAGGGGCTGGACTTGGCTAGACGCTTCCTGTGTGTTCTTTCCTGCCTAGGCCCTGTTCCCAACCCCAGGCGACCAGCTCCTTGGTCACCTACCTGGCTGTGCTGTTGCTGCATCAGTTCTTTTTTTTTTTTTTTTTTTTCTTCCTTTTTTTGGAGGTACTGGAGTCGGGGATTGAACCCAGGACCTCGTATGCAGGAAGCTGGCGCTCAACCACTGAGCTACACTGGCTCCCTGCATCAGTTCTTCTCAGGCTAACTTGGCTGAATTAGATTTTAGGCTTCTATAAATGAGAAGAGCTATACAGCCCCCTCTCCCCCTTTTTATCTTTGCTCTCTATAGCAACCCAAGTTATTTTTTTCTCTCCAAGAAGTGCTGTCACTTTAAAATTTTATTTAAAAATCTTCCAGTGGTTTCTAACTGCAATTAAAATGAAATCCAAACTCCTGACCTTGGCCTGTAAGACACTGCCTGCCCGGGCCCTGCCTCCTGTACCCACATCTCCTGGCCAGAGTTCCAATAACCCGCAGCAACCTCCTGATGTCCTTTCCACGTGCCATGCTTGTTCCTGTCTTAAGGACACCAGCCTATCTGCCCACCCTGCCCTCTCTGCCTCCTTGGCATCCTCTCATGTTCTACAGTACAGATAGAGGTGTGTGGCTACCCTTTTAGGGCACCCTTACTGCATGTAACACCTTGTGGCCAGGTATGACAACTATCCTACCATGCCCAGGACCATCCCACTGGGGGACAAAGGTCCTGCCCAAATCACCAATCTGACTTCATGGGGACATGGCTAGACCTTCACATGGCTGGGTCATGCCCCTCATTAGATGTCTACTCAAATACCCTCTCTTCAGAGTGGTTGCCCTGACCACCACCCCATCCCCAACTCTCCAGTCCATTCCTGTTTTAAGTTTTCCCAGAACACTTATCATGACCTGAGGTTATCCACCTTTTTATCATCTGTCTCCGCCTCTAGAAGGTAAGTGCCATGAGTGCAGAGACTTAGTTTTCATCTCAGAGTCTGCCTAGAATGATGCCTTGATGTGCAGTAGGTGCTTGGTAAATACTTGCTGAATGACTGAACAAACGAATAAATGAATGAATGAATGAATGAATGTCCTTCCTGAGATTATGTGGACATCTCAAAAAATAAACCTTAAAACAATTCTCAAAAGAAAATAAATACAACGTACAAATAGAGCAAAAGGTACATATCTAGTAAACCAGTTCTTTTTCTATTGATTGCTTTTAATTGTTGATCCTCTGAAAAAAAGCTTTTCAGTCTCAGAATGAAGTTTGGACAGAGTCCCAGATTCAGTGGTTCCTAAACAAGCATGGGGTTCTCTTCATAATGGTGATGACACAGCCTTTCCCTGTATTAGCTAGCTCCGATAATATTGACCAAAGGAAAACATGTTTGGAAAGAGCATGTGAATAATGAAATAATGAAATCCATCACTCACTTGTTCTTTCAGCTCATCTACTTTTTCTTGTAGGAGCATTTCCGTATTCTTCAAAATCATTTCCACCTCCTCTATCCGCTCCTCTGTGGCTTTAAGCTGTTTTTCATGTTCTTCCTGCCAGAAAAGAAGGTTAAAGGTCAACAGTTTACATTTCAAAAGGAAACATTTCAAGACTTATTTACTGTAAAATGTAATTTAGGGGAAAGGTACCAATCTGAGAGTGGCTATAGATATGAACCCTCCATTTGTATTCAGTAATAGTCAAAAAAGATTCTCTTAAGCTAAGAAGCGGACATTTCTTTATGTGGTTCAAGGAGAATCATCAGGCTGCCTTGTCTGGTTGTAGGATTTTAATTATAAATGACTGCAAAGTGACTTTCTCCAGATGTGTCATACATATTTCTAAAGGATTTCTGATTAAATTTCTTTGTTTTGTCAATAATGTATCAGCCTTTAACTTCATCTCTAGCTTAAGATTTTTACAGTGCCATGAGATTCTTCCTAAGAAGATATGCCTTACATATAATTTTTTTTATTAGAGAAGCTACAGCTTTATAGAAAAATCATGCAGAAAATACAGGGTTACCATCTACCCCTCTACCTCCATTATTATTATTAACGCCTATCCGTAATGTGGTACATTCATTACAATTCCTGAGAGAATATTATTATAGCTGTACTATTATCTATAGTCCATAGTTTACATTAGGGATCACTGTTTGTGTTGTACAGTCCTACGTTGTTTTTTCTTTGTTTTTATTCTAGCAATATATATATACAACCTGAAACTTCCCCCTTTAATCACCTTCAAATATACAATTCAACCATGTATATTCATAATGTTGTTCTACCAGCACTACCATCCATTACCAAAACTTTTTCATCACCCCAAACAGAAACTCTGCATAATTCAAGCATGAACCCCATTCCACTCCCATTACTTACCCCCAACCTGGCTCCTTGTAATCTGTATTCTGGTTTCTGACTCAATGAATTTGTTTATTCTAATTATTTCATATTAATGAGATCATACAATATTGGTACTTTTGTTTCTGGCTTATTTCCCTCAACATGATGTATTTAAGGCTCATCCATGTTGTTGCATATACCAGAACTTCATTCCTTTTGACAGCTGAATACTATTCCATTGCAGATATATACCACATTTTGTTTATCCAGTCATCGGCTGAGGGACACTTGGGTTGCTTCCATCTTTTGGCAATTGTGAATAATGCTGCTATGAATATCAATGTACAAATATCTGTTCTAGTCCCTACTTTCAATTCTTTTGGGTACATACCTAGAAGTGGGATAGCTGGGTCATATGGTAATCCTATACTTAACTTTCTGAGGAACCCCCAAACTGTCTTCCACAGAAGCTGCACCATTTTAATTCCCACCAACAATGAATGACTGTTCCTATTTCTCCACATCCTCTTCAAAACTTGTAATTTTCCGTTTTTTTAAATAGCAGCCATTCTAGTGGGTTTGAAATGATATCTCAATGTGGTTTTGATTTGCATTTACCTAATGACTAGTGCCGCTGAACGTCTTTTCACATGCTCTTTAGCCATCTGTATATCTTCCAAATATAAAAATTCATCCACCTTTCAAGCCCAGCTCCAAATTCTTCCTTATGAAGGCTCCCTCTGTTCCCTGGTCCCTGATCTGCCCTCTAAAGTCCATCTCTGTTGTAATACTATAAAAGTGAACTGTTCTCTTAGCCATTTTTATTAAACAAAAACTTATATAGGGATAACATGTCAGGAACTGTTTAAGCACTTTATTTATTTATTTTTTTTAAAGATTTTATTTATTTATTCATTTATCCCCCCCTTGCTGCTTGTGCTCGCTGGGTCAGCTAACCACGCCGTGCGGGCAGGCTTGCCTTCACCAGGAGGCCCCAGGAACCAAACCCGGGGCCTCCCATATGGTAAACAGGAGCCCTACTGATTGAGCCACAGCCGCTTCCCTGTTTAAGCACTTTAAAAGTGCTAATACACAGATGCCCCCCAATAATACTTTGAAGGAAGTATTACAGATGAGGAAACTGAGGCACAGAAAGGTTAAGTAACTGGCCCAAGTTCACACAGCTGCAAAGTGGTAGAGCCGGGATCCGAACCTCTGCAGTGTCTCCAAAGTCCACACTCTGAGCCTCTACGTCCCGCTGTCCTACTAGAGTAGAGACTATTTTTATGAATTCAGATGCTGAGCCCAGCACCTGGCACACTGCCAGACCCCTCAAGTCTGTGCCATGTGTGAAACTCTTGTCTATTCTGTCACCTCATGGACACCATGCCCTGCTGCCCTCCAACTTCCTCCTGCTCCTTGCCAACTATGCACCCAGCTCAGGGCCTTTGTACATGCTGTTCCTCCCCCTCCAGCTCTAGCCCAGGTTGCTAGAAGGTTTGCTTCCTCACCTCCTTCAGGCTACCTATGGCCACTCTACTTAAAAGTGCAATCTGCCTGCTTCCCCTGACCACCGCTTGCTCCCTATCTCCCTCTCCACAGTACTCACCACCACCTGACATACTAAGTGCCTTAGTCACTTGTTACTTTTCATCCCTTTGTTTTCCCCCCCGCTAGAATGTAAATGTAAGCTCCATGAGGGCACAGGTTTTTGCCTTGTTTGTTCACCTCCAAAACCTAGAGCCGTGAGCACTCAGTGAATAACTTACTATTTGAGTGAAAGGTGCCTATGGGTGGATTTTATTCAATCTTCATAATTTATTCAGATGCATCATTTGAAAACTGGACTTCCTTCCTTCCCTTCCCCTTCTTCCTCTATCCCTTTCCTTTCCTTCCTTTCTCTCCCTCTCCCCCTCCCTCTCTCCCTTCCTTCCTTTCCCCTTCTCTCCTCCTCTCTCTTATTTTAAATATTAATTGTGGTAACATATGTACAACATAAAATTTCCCAGCTGAACCACTCTCAAGTATACAACAATTCAGTGGTATTAATTACATTCGTAACTGGCTTTTCTTTCAAATCAGAGGAACTGGCACTCCGGGGCCTGGACTCCACACTGCTGCAGTGGTGGAGCTGAGGAGCAGCTGCCCCTCTGGACAGGGCAAATGGTCCCCGCCCGCTTGTACTATACCTCTAGGGTCCTGTTTGCAATTTGAGCTGGAGGCCCCTAAAACTCAGTCATGAAGCCTCGGTATGGCAGACAAACATGAAAGGCCCTGTGTGGAGATCTGCAGCCCCCAGAGACAAGCTACTTCTGGGCAAATACTGTGGACCTGTGGGCTGCAGGCTTGGAGGGACCTTCAAGGCCAATTGGCCCCACTCTCCTTCGCGTAAGTGGAAAACACCTTCCACAAGAGGGCTAATGTCCTCTTCCTTGATCCATCCTCTGCAGCTGTTAGAAAGTCCCCCTTTATACAGAATGAACTAGGGTTCCCTTCATTTCTGTACAACTAGTCATGTGGAGCTACAGCTGCATCCGGAAGCAGCTGTCGGGTCTGCCCCCCTCTGATTCCGACTGTATACCTGGCAGTTTTTGGCTGAGTGACCAGTAATCAAACCTTACCCTCCAATGCTATCAAACTGGCCCCTGGGGGCCCCTCTCCCAAACAGCCAGCACTCACCTTCTGTGTTTCCAGTCGCCCCTGAGCCTCCTTGGCCTGGAAGCTGTGCTCCCTGCAGAGCTGCTGAACCTGCTGCCTCTCTTCTGCTAGCAAGTGCTGCAGCTCAGCCATGTGGTCCTGAGGAACCAGCTGCTCAATCTGCTCCTGCAGCTGATGCACCTCCTGTGAATGCTGTGATTGAGCCAGGCTCAGCTGCATGCTGGTTCTGTGCAACTGCACCCCATGAGAAAAAAAGAAGAGGTTTTAGTGTGATTGTTGAGCGCTAAAGAATCATTACTAGATACAGACATACAGGGGCCCGGTGACTATTTTTCTAAATTTAAGGACATCCTACAAAGGAAAGAACAAGTAAGACATGTTTACTTCTTTGTGGACCCTGAGTGTGTAGTAAAACCCATTATTTCACAAACAGCTCATTTATGTGAAGTCCTGACTGACAAACTCCCATTTAGCCAGAGCTTCTACATAGTGATAGATTCAGGAAAACTGAGTCTCACTATCCTCAAAATGACAAGTAGCGGGGGCGGATGTGGCTCAACTGGTTGGGCGTCCGTCTCCCATATGGAGGACCTGGATTCGATCCCTGGGACCTCCCGGTAAAAAAAAAAAAAAAAAAAAAAAAAAAATGACAAGTAGATCCGTGGAAAGATTAAGTTATATTCTATCCAGTCTTACCTATCAGAATACTTCACTAGAGTCCTAATGCTTTTAAAGCTATAACGCTGTGACATTATATATTGATAAAAGGTTCAATCCATGGAAAAGATACAATTATAAAGATATATGTACCTAACAACAGGACCCCAAAATATATGAAGGAAACACTGACAGAACTGAAGGGAAAAATAGACAGTTCTACAATAATAGTTGGAGACTTTAATACACCATATTCAAAATGTATAAAACAACCAGACAGAAGATCAATAAGGAAACAGAAGACTTGAATCACATTATAAAACAATTAGGCCTAATATTCTACCCCAAAGGAGCAGAATACACATTATTTTCAACTACACATGGGACACTCTCCAGGCTAGACCATATGACAGGACACAAAACAAGTTGTTTTCAATCTTTAAAATGATTGAAATTATATAAATTAGCTTTTCAAGCACAACAGAATGAAACTAGAAATCATTAATAGAAAGAAAACAGGAAAATTCACATATATTTTGAAATTAAACAACACACCTTTAAAAAGTCAAATGGTCAAAGAATAAATTAAAAGTGAAACTATAAAATATTTTGAGATAAATGTAAATGAAAATAAAACATACCAAAACTTTATGGGATGCAGTAAAAGCAGTCCACAAAGGGAAATTTATAGCTGTAAATGCTTACATTAAAAAAGAAGATTTCAGACCAATAACCTAACTTCACAACTTGAGGAGTTAGAAAAAGAACAAACTAAATCCAGAGCTCACAGAAGGAAGGAAATAATAATGATTAGTGTGGAGATAAGTGAAATAGAGAATAGAAAAATAATAGAGAAAAATCAATGAACCCAAAAGTTGGTTCTTTGAAAAGATTAATAAAATTAACAAACCTTTAGGTACACAGACTAAGAAAAAGAAGACTCAGATTACTAAAATTGGTAATCAAAGAGTGATATTACTACTGACTTTACAAAAATCTTAAGGGTTATAAGAGAATACTATGAACAACTGTGTACTAACAAATTGAATAACTTAGATTAAATGGGCAACTTTCTAGAGACACACAAACTATCAAAACCGTCTCAAGAAGAAATAGAAAATCTGAATAGATCTATAAAAAGCAAGGGGGTTGAATCAGTAATCAAAACCTTGCAACAGGGAAATGGATGTGGCTCAAGTGATTGGGCTCCTGTCTACCATATAGGAGGTCCAGGGTTCAATTCCCAGGACTTCCTGATGAAAGTTAAGCTGGCCCACATGGTGAGCTGGCCTGAGCAGATAGCTGGCCCATGCAGAGTGCTGGTCCATGCATGAGAGCTGTCCTGCACAGGAAAGCTGGCCCCTGCAGAGAGCTGGCACAGCAAGATGATGCAACAAAAAGAGACACAGAGGAGAGACAATAAGAGACGTAACAGAGCAGGGAGCTGAGGTGGCACAAGAGACTGAGCACCTCTCTCTCACTCAGGATCAGTTCCTGGTGTCATCTAAAGAGAAGACAAACAGACACAGAAGAACACAGAGAGAGCAGACAGTGAGCGCAAAACAACGAGGGGGCGGGGAGAGAAATAAATAAAATAAAATTTTTTTTTAAAAAAAGAACTTAAAAAACAAAATAAAACAATAAAAACCACCTTGCAACAAAGAAAAATCCAGGACCAGATGGCTTTACTAGTGAATTCTATCAGACATTTAAAGATGATTCTCAAACTCTTCCAAAATTTGCAGAGGAAGAGACACTTCCTAACTCATTCTATGAGGAAAGCATTACCCTGATACCAAAGTCAGAGAAAGAAATTTGATACCAAACTATAGACCTATAATCTTTATGATTATTGATGCAAAAATATTTTACAAAATTCTACAAATCCAAGACCAACAATATATTAAAAGGATTATATACCATGATCAAGTGGGACTTAACCCAGGAATGCAAGGGTGGCTCAACAGAAGAAAATCAATCAACGTAATACACTATACGAATAGAACAAATGAAAAATCCACGTGATAATTTTAACTGATGCAAAAAGACATCTGACAAAATCCAACATCCTTTCATGATAAAAACATGCAGAAAACTAGAATTAGAAGGGAAATCCAAAGCTAAAATCATACTCAGTGGTGAAAGACTGAAAACTTCCCCCCTGAGATCAGGAACAAGACAAGGATGTCAACTTTCACTAGTGCTATCAATATTATCTTGGAAGTTCTAGCCAGAGCAATTAGGCAAGAAAAAGAAATAGGTATCTGAATATAAATAAAGAAATAAAACTATCCCTATTTGCAAATGACATTTTCTTTATATAAAAATTCTTGAAGAATCTACCAAAAAAGCTAATGGAGCTAAAAAATGAATTTAGCAAAGTTGCAGGTTACAAAATCAACACATAGAAATTGTGTTTCCATACACCAGTAATGAGCAATCTGAAAAAGAAAGTAAGAAAACCACTCCATTTACAACAGCATGCAAAACAATAAAATATCTAGGAATACATTTAACACGGAAGTAAAAGACATATACACTAGAAGCGAAAAAGCATTCTTGAAAGAAATGAAAGAAAACCTTAACAAAAGTAAGGGTATCCATGCTCATGGACTGGAAGACTTAATACTGTTAAGATATTAATACTACCCAAAGTGATCTAAAGATCACTATCAAAAATTCCAACAGCCTTTTTTGCAGATATGGAAAAGCCAATCCTCAAATTCATATGAGTTTCAAGGGGCCCAAAATAGCCAAAACAATCTTGAGAAAGAAAAATAAATTTGGAGGACTTAACACCTCCTGACTTCCAAATATTACCATGAAGTTACAGTAATCAAAACAATGCAATACTTGCATAAGGATAGACATACAGAACAATAGTATAGATTTGAGACCCCAGAAATAAACCCATACATCTATGGCCAAATGATTTTCAAAGGGTGTCAAATCTACCGGCTGGGGAAAAAATAGTCTTTTCAACAACTGGTGCTGCTAGGAAAACTGTATATCCACATGCAAAAGCATGAACATGTACCCCTACCTCACACCATTTACAAAAATTAACTTAAAATGGATCAAAGGCCTGAATTTAAGAGCTAAAATCATAGAACTCTTAGAAAAAAAACATAGGGGTAAATCTTCATGACTCTGGATTTGGCAATGGATTCTTAGCTATGACACCAAGAGCACAGGCAACAAAAGAAAAAATAAATAAATTCGACTTGATCAAAATGAAAAACTTTTGTACATTAAAGGATATTTTCAAGAAAGCAAACAAACAACCTACATAATGGGAGAAAATATTTGGAAACCATATACCTGATAAAGTTTTTTTTTTAAAGCTATTTTATTGAGATATACTCACATACCACACAATCTATCCAAAGTGTACAGTCAATGGCTTTTAGTATAATCAGTGTTGTGCATTCATCAACACAAAAATTTTAGAACAATTTCATTACTCCAAAAAGAAAAACTCCATACCCCTTAGCAGTCACCTCTCAATCCCTCTATCCTTTAATATCCAGACTATATAAAAAACCCCTACAATTTAACAACAAAAAGACAAACCACCAATTAAAAAATGGGCAAAGGATTTGAATAGACTTTTCTCCAAAGATATACAAATGATCCAAAAGCACATGAAAAGATGCTCAACATTATTAGTCATTAAGGAAATGCAAATCAAAACCACAATGAGATACCACTTTACACCCACTAGAATGGCCATTAAAAAAGAAAAACAAAACAGAAAGTAAGTTTTTGGTGAGGATGTGGAAAAACTGTATCCCTCATGAATTGTTGACAGGAATGTAAAATGGTGCAGCCACTGTGGAAAAGATTGGCGGTTCTTCAGAAAGTTAGAGATAGAATTATTATATGACTCAGCAATTCTACTCTTATGTATATACCCCAAAGAAATGAAGACAGGGACTTGAACAAATACTTGCACATTGATGCTCAGAGTGGCCTTATCAATTGCCAAAAGATGGAAAGATGGTCTTTCCATCAACCAATGAATGGATAAGCAAAATGTGTTTTTACACCCAATAGAATATTATTCAATTGTAAAAAGAAATATATTTCTGACATCTGCTACATTGTGGATGAAACTTGAAAACATTATGCTGAATGAAATAAGTCAGAAAGAACCAATACTGTAAGATTCCTTGCACAAAATATCTAGAACTGCCAAATTCCTAGAGACAGAAAGTAGAGTACAGGTTATCAGGGGCTGCAGGGAAGGGAAATGGGGAGTTATTACTTAATGGGTATAGAATTTCTGTTTGGGGTGATGAGAACGTTTTGATAATGGCTTGTGGTGATAATAGCACAACATTGTAATGTAATAAATGCCATTGAATTATATTCTTAAAAATGGTTAAAATGACAAATTTTGTTATATATATATATATTACCAGAGTAAAATATGTACCTATACAGATTGGTATGGTAATTTTCCTTGCAGGGGAGACTTTTCACTCTTGAGATATAGGTAAGAACTGGCTTCCCCTTCATTGAGGGTAATTAAATATACAGTGAATGTTGAAGTACAGTTGGGGCCAGCGGCATGGCGATCTGGTTCTGCAACCATATTGGATGACACAGACTTTACTGGTGTTATAAGTAATTATTATTATTGAACTACGCCTATATCAGCCAACTCCTTTTATTAAGCAATTGGGAGGAACTTCAATGAAACGAGGTAAAATCTAAACACTATTCAAATAATTTTGATTCTGGAGGCTTTACCTACAATGCCCAGAATTGCCTTGGCAACCCTAAGAGAGCTGGTCTTGGACCCCTCACTCACCACTATGCCCTGTGAGACTCCACTAACAGGTGCTCCCCATGGCACCTGTGCGGGAACAAGGCTCCCTCCAGCATCACCTCTAAAGGCAGGTCTGATATGGCCTTGTGGTTGGGAGAAAGTAGCGCACTGGCTATTCTCACACAAGGAACCCTACAAGGGGGTCTCGGCAGCTGGCCCCAGCTCCCCTTCAAGGTCACTGAAGGTTTAAATATCCTAGGAGGGCAGAGCATCTTAGGAGTATCAAATCATCACTGTGAAGTGTCGCCGTTCCTTAGGGCAATCGTCATGCCAGGGGTGCATATGTAAGTGCACACATGCACACATGTGTGCATGCACATACGCATGTACAGACAGTAGCACACACACTCAGTCTCCAGCCCTTAGCAGGCAGCTCACAGAGCTCTTTGGCAGTAGACAGCGAGGGAGAACCACTTCAAGAGCCTGTCTCCACCGTACTTGGCCTCCACTCGGATTCTCATCTCAGATTCCGAGTGTCGGGCACTCTGGTTTACAATCCAGTTGCCTCCTGCTGCCCCACAGCCACCTGACTCCCACATTTCAAAGAGCACCTGGCCAAGAAGCATGCCTGTCCTCTGACATATGTGCCAATATCTTTGATGCTCCCGCCCAAGCACCCAGCCAGGCGTAGTTGTTCTCTGTGGCACGGCACCCTGCCCATGGTCCCTGATGCTACCTCTAGACAGCCCCTCTGGGTTGATCACCCCCATCCAGCTTCTCGGGGTAAGGTCACATCTGGTCCAATGGTCTCTGCAGGTCCTACTGCGGTTCTTTTCACAGGTAGATATTCCAGCAACATCTGCTTTATCAATTTCATCTGAGTCCTTCTCATTCCCTTCCTAGCCAGAAGTGGGAACTAGATGAAGGCTAGACCAGCTCCAGAGAAGCTGGCTTGACTGCCAAATGAAAAGGAAAGGAAATCCTCAGAAAGAACAGGGGTGCCAGGAAAGTGAGGGGCTTTTGCTTTCTGGCCCTGGGGTCTTGGCAGTAAGCCTCTAAGCTGGCAGCCATCAACTCCTGCTTATTCCTTGAATCGGGCTGGCTGCAGAGATTTGCGTGACTCACAGAACAGGGTGGAGTGCCATTCTAGGACCTGTGAGCTGGGTCCTAAGGAGCCCTGCAGCTTCTGTCTGCTCCTCCCAGACCACAGAGAGAGGCCACCTGCCCCCACGGGCAGCAGTGCTGGCTCCCAGCCACCAGCCAGCATCTCCTGCTGGCCTATCGGGGCTCAATGTCTGACTGTGACTGCAGGGGACCCCAAGTGAGAAGAACTTGGCAGCTAAGCCCAGCCCACCCCAGAACTAAGGGCTAGAATGATAAACAACGTTGTATGCCCTGAAACCTTGGGATAGTTGTCACAGAACCAAAACAGGGAGTTTCCCCAAACCAGGCCTGCACCCAGTTTTTTCACCGGCCCCCTGCTGGGATCTCCTTCCTTCCTGGGGATGCCCAACCCCCACCCCCAGCTGGCTTTGCTCCCTTGCCAGCACCTGTCTAACCTGCTCTGCTCTGGGGCGTCTTGGGGGCGTTCCTCCTCTCTGAAACTTGCACTGATGTCTGTGTGCAATGTGGCTATGTCGGTTCTTCCCACATGGCCACACCCACCCTCACCACACCATGCCCCAGAGAGGAGAGTTTGCCTTTCCCAAAGCATCTACGAGCTCTCCAGGCAGCTTCTACACTTCTTGCGTCTAACTTTAGGGCCATCACCAGATCTCCTCGCTGTGGTTTTGGGGGGTGCTTCGCTAAATCACAGAAGGAAAGGGGAACATAGCTCCCGTCGCAGCAGAGGCCCTCAAGGAAGATGCTTTTCTGACGGCTGGTGCTGGGGGCTGGCTTGAGGGGTGGGGCCCCTGCAGCTGGACCCACACCATCCACACAGCAGGCGCCCCGTCAGGGCATCCTCAGCCAATCTTACTCCTCAGCCTCCAAGAACTTACACCGGCCAACCCAGGAGTCAAGGTTCCCTTCAGACATAAAAACAGAGAAATAAACCTGCCAGAGCAGAGAGCAGGAACAGACAGAGGCCCCTCTGGAGGGCTTGTGGTGGGAAGGCCGACGACCAGAGAGCCTCAGGGCAGCACATTGGGAAGCCATGAGGCATCCCGAGCCCCTGCCAAGTCCTTGAGAGCCTTGGGATCACAGGGGAGTAACCTATGGGGGGAGTGACCCATGGGGTAACCAGGGCCATATTCAGCCCTCAGTCTGGGGTCAGGGGTCAAGGACAAAGAGGCTCAGAGGAGGAACTGGGTCTGGACACTCCAAGGAAATGGCTGGGTCTGAGGCCTCGCAGTCTGTGGCCTTGCCACACCGTTGGCTTGAGGCTCGGTCTGGCCTGCCTCTGCTTCAGGCCCCTTTCTCCTTACACCTGCCCTGGCCACCCACAGGGACCACGGCAGCTCCCTGATCCTCCGAATGTGGCCCTGTGTCTGTCTGCATTCAGAAGGCCCATGGCCGACAGCGCGACCTACCACCTGCGAACACATGCTCTCCTTTCCCTCTCCCGAGTCTCCTCTAGGAGGGTCTGAGCTTCCCTCTCTGCCCTGCAGCCCATCTCTCTCAGCACCCCGTCTGTCCTTGCCCTGGGCCTGCTTGCTCCCAGCTGGGAGCACCTTGCCAATGTGAGCCCATCTTCCCATCTCCAGAGCCCAGCAGGAATGTGAGAAACAGGGGAGCAGGAGAGAAGACGGAGCCAGCCAGGGACACACGGACCCCCACGGGGTGTGAGGACTCCCTGGCCTCCCAGCATGGTGGGAAAGAAAGCGCCTTCCCACTCTGGGTGGTTTTTAAGCCAGGAGCAGAGAGACGGGAGCACTTCGGTGCTTTTGAGAATATGGGAATCGTTTTCCTCTTCCCACCCACCCGACCCCAGAGCCTTGTTCGAGGCCACCTTCCCTCTGTCTCAGAGGCAACCCTCAGCTCCTCCATTCTGTAGGGGGCCCTGCTCTCTGCCCTTCTCTTATGGGTAAACTGATCACGACTCTTCAAGAGATGTGCTCAAAGTCAAAGTAAAGCCCTGGATGAGATGCGACTTTGGTCCTGTTAAGGGCCTGCCTAGCAGAGGGACCTCAGCTGCTCCACCACAACTCTGGCCCAGATTAGTACCAGAAGCGCTGGTGACTCTGAGCTTCTTTGACTTTCACCTCAAGGCTGGACTGGACGTAGCTGCTCTGGGTACCACACACCTACCTGGTCTTGCTTCTCTGCAAGTGTCTCCTGCAGCTGTGCCTCCGACAGTCTTAAGCTCTGACATTCCTGATTCATATGTTCAAGTTCAACTTCAAGCTTTTTGATTTGTTCACCCTGTTTATAAGAAATCAGTTTCACAAATACATGCAATATCTCAGCATGCTGGTTCATGTTTCATGCAGAAACTTCAGAAAATTTTAGAAAAGCACAAATTACAAAATTTAAATCACCCATGATCCCACCATCCAGAGGTCGACAGTTAACAGTGTGTTGTCATTCCTTAGCCCTTTTTTTTTTTTTTTTTACTGGGAGGTCCCGGGGATCAAACCCGGGTCCCTCCATATGGGAGACGGACGCCCAACCAGTTGAGCCACATCCGACCCCCTCCTTAGCCCTTCTAACACAAACACACACACTTACACTGATAAAACTGGTACCAGAACCAGAGAGGGCTGCATGCTGTGCTTTCTTTGTTAGAGCTTGGGCTTTTCCCCATGTTAAATATTATTTAAAATGGTTTTTAATGGCTGCCCCATACTTTTCAGATCCATTCACCTATTGTTGATGATTCAAAATGATCCCAATTCTGTTTTGCTATTTTAAATATCACAGCAATGCTCTGAGGTACATTTCCCCTAAGTAGGCTTATCAAGTCAAACATACTAATACTCTTTTTTTTTTTTTTTTTTTTTTTAAGATTTTATTTATTTATTCATTTATCCCCCCCTTGCTGCTTGTGCTCGCTGGGTCAGCCAACCACGCCGTGTGGGCAGGCTTGCCTTCACCAGGAGGCCCCGGGAACCGAACCCGGGGCCTCCCATATGGTAAACGGGAGCCCTACTGATTGAGCTACAGCCGCTTCCCATACTAATACTCTTGATGCTCTTGATATATATTTTACCAAACTGCCTAAACAGTTGCACCAATTTACTCTCCTATCATCAGGATTTAATTCGTTTCTGCCACTTTTTCTAGATGTGTGGGATCTTTAAATGTATTTTTCCAGGGCCTATTTGTTAAGTCCTTAAGTTTACCTGCTAGGCAGTGCATAGCTCCAGGTATGATACGGGTTTTCCCGATGTGATTTTTCTTTTCTCTGAATTTTTTTGTTTTGAAAGAATTTTTGTTTTGCAACTTACAGGATAGTTGCAAAAATAACACAAGGGGAGCGGATGTAGCTCAGTGGTTGAGCACCTGCTTCCCATATATGAGGTCCCGGATTCAATCCCCGCTACCTCCACTCCCCGAAAAAAAACACACAGAAAATTCCCACATACCACCCCCTGCCATACCAAATGTCCAGATCCATCGATTTTTAACATTTTGCCACATTTGCCAGGTCATTCTAGCTATCCATCTATCAATACATCATCTACCCGTCCGTCTATGTATCTCTCTACTTATCCTGATGTTTTTAGCTGCTTCTCTTCTCTGATTGGTGTGCCGAGAGGCTGCCTACGAACCTGCTCCTCCTCCTTGCGACTGGCGTGCTCCAGGCTCTGAGTCAACAGCTGAATGGTAACTTGATTCTTCTTGTTTTGGGCCTGGTGGGCAGAGGCCTCTCCTCCCAGCTGAAGGACTCTGTGGTTGAGTTGGGACAGTTCATCCTTGTATTTTTGACTCTAGAGCAAAAAGCATTAAAACACAGATGAAAAAAAATTCTTTTTTAAACCAGCTGCTCAATTCAGATTATTCCAGTGGTTCTCAACCAGAGGCAATTTTAGTCCTCACAACTTGGGCAGGGGTGCTACTGACATTTAGTGGGTAGAGACCAGGGATGCTGCAAACACCCTACAAAGCACAGGATTATCCCCCACCACAGAGAATCACCTGGCCTCAAATGTCAACAATGCCTCCGCTGAGAACCCGCTCTACTCCCTGGGAGAAACAAGACACATCTATCCCACTGGGGACAGAGAGGACATCCAAACCAAGGCTAATCTCAGCTCATCCACAGTGATTTCTAATATTATTTTAAGCAATTTTAAGAAGGAAACAACCTAATTAAACTTGAAGTATATGAATCTCTTCAAAAGCTCTTCTGACCTTTTCAATGAATATATAAACCTAGCTTTCTACAGGGTGTGGGTGTTCATTAAATTATATATTTTTTGCTTTTACTCAATCCCTATTGCCTAGCAGACAGTGGATGCTCAGTAAGTGTTCACTGGATAAATGGGTGAATGCACCATGTGTCAAACAGCAGCTAGCTGGCTAGACAGATAGATGGATGGATATATAGATGGATGGACAGATGGATAGATGGATGGATGAAATAAGTAAAAGGATAGACGGATGGATAGATAAAAGGAGAGGGATGGATAGAAAGAAAGAAAGAATGGAAGGAAAGAAGAAAAAGGGAAGGGAAGGAAGAGAGAGAGAGCGAGAGAAAGAGAAGGAAAGAAAGTGAGCAAATGTGCAAAATTGGTGGATCTGGGAATCTGGGTGTGGGGTATGTTGGAGTTCTCTGTAGGGATGTTGTATTATTTTTGCAACTGTCCAGTAAGTTTGAAATTATTTTAAAGTAAAAAGCTTAAGAAAGAAAAAAAGACAAAAAACAGCAGCTAGAAAGTGGGCCCTATAGTATTTCACCATGGACCTGTTAATTTCAATTATTTGTCAGGAGCAGCTTCAAACAAACCACATTATTATTTGCTTTTTTTCCTCAACAGTTAGTTTTTGGGCATAAAGAGTGTTGGCAGTTCTAGAGTATTTTCAGATCACTGTCCAACACCTCTGAACTGACTTTCTGTGCCACTGGCAATGCACAAACACCACTATTTCCCCACAGCCTTGCTAACAACAATTTTATTTTTATTTTTAAATAAGCATATAGTGGTATTAGAGCTGTTTCTATTTGAATTTCAAGGTTAGTGAGTGTACACATTTATCCTGTGACTATTTGTCAAGTTTTCTTTTCTGAAATGGATTTTCACTTTGCCCTTTCCCCAGAACCTCAAAAACTGAGGGAAAAGAGGTATTTCTACCACATCAAAAGCTCATATCAATTATGTCTGGGATAGGTATCTCTCATGTTTATTACATTTTATTGTGAAAATTAAATTTCTTCCCCCAATACTGGTAACACATCCATCTTATATCATCTGATGACACCTCAAATTCATCAATAGTCAGAAATGCCATCTCCCTTCAATTCCTGTGGTAAGCAAACTTGTTGTTTTCATCTATTCTTCTATAATATTTAAACTCTTTATGTGGAAATAATTTTGAACTCACAGAAGAGTTTTAAGAATAGGACCCTTTTCCCATTTGCTTTGCTATCTGCACTGTCTGTGGTAAGTTTCTGAAACTTTCTGACCCTTTAGTGTGTGAGCCTAAGATAGCTCTTAGACAGCTGTAGCACAGCTAGCGGCTTTGGGAAATAGAACCTCGATGTGCCACATACAATCCAGTTCGGTCAAGTGACCCAATAATGTCCTTTGTAGCAACCACGACCCCCTGTACGTGGTCTGGTCAGTCTCAGGTACTGCCTTCAGCTGTCATGTCTCTTTAGCCTCCTTGAATTTGGAATGTGCTCACACCTGTTGTCTTTTGTGACACTGACATTTTTAATAGCCTGCTTCTCAATTTTGAGCTGGTCAGGTGCTTCCCTGTGATGAGATGCAGGTGCTGCACACCTGGCTGCAGAGGTGGTGATACGTCCTTGGGCACGAGATGTCCTCTGCCTACTGGAGATATTCATTCTGATCACCTCTTTAATTTTTAACTTGCACTCATCTGGGCTTTACTGCAGAAGGCAATATGCTTTGTCAGCCATCATCTCCTGGGCACATTTTAAAACACAAATAGATATTCCTGCCAAATGTGCTTACTCTGAATCTCGTCAAGCATTTAGGCCTAATTTCCAGTTCTCAGAAAAATCAATAGAGCAGAGGTCCAAATTAGGCTACACCATCAGGAAATCACCAGACAGATTCAGACCATGGACTATCTTCAAAAAGTCAGTGTCTTGGGGGAGAAAAAGGCATTCTAGATTAAAGAAGATTAAAAATACCTAGCAGCAGTAGACTATTTTTCAAAGACATCCAAGATCCCAACAATATCTCCCAACCCAGTCCTCTTTTGCATTGTGAACTTGATGCTTGTCCAGCAGGAGAGGAAGTCAGACTCTGTGGGGTCTCAGTGATGTGCCTGTATCCAACAGAATGTGGGAGAAGTGACGTGGTGACCCCTGAGGCTGCATCAGGAGAAGCCTCGAACCTTCCCCAGCCTTGGGGGACACTGACTTTCTGATGCTCTTTGTAAGCTGCTCCCTCCAGGAGCCCTGCCCCTACATGTGAGTGGTTCAAGCCCCCCTGTCATCCCCAGGCATCAAGGCTTCCAGCTGAGGCTCCAGATGTGATGGAGCAGAGACAAGCCATCCCGCTGTGCCCTGTCTGAACTGCTGAAGGGCATGCTCTGTAAGCATGATAAAGTGATCATTTTATGCCACTAATTCTAGGACAGAATTAACAGTTGAACATAAGGCATCAACCTCAATTGGATCCTAATTCCAGGAAAAAAGCCTACTATGTAAGATATTTTGGAATAAGTGGAGATATATGAATATGGTCTGAATATTGGATGAAAATAGGTAATTAGTGTTCATTTTTCTCGGTGTGATAGGGTGCTATGGTTAGGTAGATGGCTGCTGAAATATTTAGGAGTAGAGTATCATTCTGTCCATAACTTACTTGGAAATGGTTCAGAACAACACACACAGATACAGAAACAGTTATGAGCACAGATATTAAGCACATACGGCCAAGTTAAAATTGTTGAATTAAGGTTGAAGCATGTGGATGATCACTGCACATTCTTTCAACTTTTCTGTGTATTTAAAGTTTTTCATAATGCAGGAAAGGAAACACAGGGATACCTATAATCGATTTACAAGTATGTCATAGAGATCAGCTGGAAAGAGGAGGGGTGGGGCCATTGGGAATTGTGGCCGATACCACACACCTTTTACAAATACGAACACAAAATGGATAACAGACTTAAATGTAAAACATTAAAACTTTTAGAAAAAAGTAGGAGAAAATCTTTAGGATCAAGGGATTTCTTAGACTTCAATACTAAAAGTATGATCCATAAAAGAAAATATGGATAAACTGAACTTTGCCAAAATGAAAAACTTTTGCTCATGTGAAGAGGATGAAAGACAAGCTACATAGACTGGGAAAAAGTATTTGCAAACCATCTATCTGACAAAAGACTTATAACTAGACTATATAAAACTAAACAATAAAAAAAAAAGTAAACAATCAATTAGAACATGGGCAAAATACATGAACAGATAGCACCTTTACAAAAGAGATGCAAATATGCCTATGGAAAAAATATTCAGTATTATCAGCCAGCAAGGAATTGCAAATTAAAACCACAAGATATTAGTACGCACCCATCAGAAGGGCTAAGCTAAAAAAATAGTGACACCACCAAATGATGGCAATGATGCCAAGAAACTGGATCATTCAGAGTGGAAATGGAAAATGGAGTAGCTGCTCTGGGAAGCAGTTTGGCAATTTCTTATAAACCTAGTCATGTAACTACTGCATGACTCAGCCACTGGTACTCTTGGGCATTTGTCCCAGAGAAATGAAAATGTATGTTCACACAAAAGCCTGTACCCAAATATTAACAGAAGCTTTATTTCTAATAGCCAAAAATTGGAATCAGCCCAGATGTCCTTCAACAGGTGAATGGTTAAACAAACAAATCATGGTACGTCCATACCATGGAATACTATTCAGCATGAAAAAAGGAATGAACTATTGATACATGCAACAATTTGGATGCATCTCCCAGGAATTACGCGGAGTGAAAACAGGTCAATCCTTAAAAGTTACGGAACTTGCATCTATGTACCAAATGCATACCAACTTAGCAAGAGCTTAATGTTTCGCCATATTCTCCTCAGATCTTTATTCAAAAGAAGTTTGTTAGAGTTGACATCCACTGGGTCCTCCGTCCCCCTCACCATCTCCAATCCCTTTCCCTCTCCAGATTCAGCCACTCCCTTGGTGTTTAACATGCCCATGCATTTAAAAAATAATTTTAGTACATTCTATGTATTAAGTATGGATATGCATATCATTTTCATGTTTTTAAACATTAAGCTGTACCTATCATTCTGCAACTTGCTTCTTTTCACTCAATGTTGCATTCCTTTTAACTGTTGTATAGAATTCCATTGTATGAACAGACCATCATTTATTTATCCTGTTCCCTGCTGAGGGACATGTGAACTGTTTCCATTTCTTTACTCCTTAAGCATCAAGACTGGTTCATCTCTTCTTAGGGGCACATTTGAGCATCCAGAGGCTATGAGCTCAGAAATAAGCCTTCCCAAACTGCTCTCCAGAGTGGCTGTACCAATTGACACTCTTCAGCCAAGGATGGACATTTCCTTTGTTCCATGTCCTCTCAAACATTTGGTATTTTAATGTTTGCCAACCTAATGGGTATGAAAGAGAAGCTCAGAGATTTTACACTGAACATCCTTTAAGGGTAAGCATCTCTTCATAAATGTTGATTTATTAGTTTTATCAACTTTCACATTCCCTTTCATCACCTTTCCATGGTGATTAATAGTAGAGATTGTGGATCTAGGCTACCTGGGTTCAAATTCTGGCTCCATCACATCCTTGGTCACTTAACCTGACCTCCCTCTGCCTCAGCCCCCTCATCTGCACAGAGACAGCAGCACCTACCACAGAGCTGTGTGGTTTTTATGAGTTATTATGGGTCAGTGGCACAGAACACCACCAGGCACAGTGTGAGAAAGAGCTTTATTATTACTTTTACCCTTTTAGATATGAATCTCACCAAAGGCTTCTTTTTCATTTGGATCTTGTTTCTTTCAAAGTTTCTATTTATGTATTTCTAATCATTGAGGAATAACTTTAGAAGTTTATAACTTTCACCTTTCTCTTTTCTGGTGTTAACTTCAATTGTAACCTTTCTGATCTCTCTGGACATCTCAATTTTTGTCTTTAGGACCACAGATAGGAAGCGTGGCAATGTGGGAACAGATGAGGCGTGCGAATTTCCCAGAACTGGGGAGGCTGGAGACTGGAGGCTTTATGCCCAGCTGTTCAGCCAGATTTCTAGGGCAGATCCCCTATACCCTTTGACATTAGAGCTTCAAATCATCTTTTTTTTTTTTTTAAGGATTTATTTATTTATTGCACCCCACCCCCCACCCCATTGTTTTGCGCTTGCTGTCTGCTCTCTGTGTGTTCTTCTGTGTTTGCTTGTCTTTTCTTTAGGCGGCACTGAGAAACAATCCTGGGACCTTCCGGAGTGGTAAAGAGGCACTCAATCTCTTGTGCCACCTCAGTTCCCTGTTCTGCTGTGTCTCTTATTGTCTCTCCTCTGTGTTTCTTTTTGTTGCATCATCTTGCTACGCCAGCACTCCAGCACATGTCAGCACTGCTGTGTGGACGAGCACTCCACGTGGGCCAGCTCTTTGCTCAGGCCAGCTCACTGTGCAGGCCAGCTTGCCTTTCATCAGGAGGCCCCAGGAATCGAACCTGGACCTATATGGTAGATGGGAGCCCAATTGCTTGAGCCACGTCTCTTTCCCCAAATCATCTTGACCTTGGGAATTTGGCTAAAAGTGCTTCTCAGGGCATGGGTCCTCATGTTATTTTCTTTTCCTTTTTTTTTTTTTTTTTTAATTTATTTTAAAGCAGATTTATTGAAATATTTTCACATATCATACAATCTATCCAATGGCTTTTAGTATAATCACAATGTTGTGCATTTATCACCACAAAAAATTTTAGAACAATTTCATTACTCCAAAAAGATAAAAAAAAAAAAAAAAAAGAAAAGAAAAAAGAAAAACTCCACACCCCTTAGCAGTCACCTTTCAATCCCTCTTGTGTTATTTTCTTAAGTCACGTTATCTAGTCACTTTTCAAGAGTTACATGTACAGGAACTCTGAATACATTATTCTTACATTATTGAGCAAGCCAGATAACAAAGTGAGAAGGTCAGAAACACAGAGTAAGATCAGTGTGGCATAAAGCCTGGTACATTTAATAGGCATCCAATAAATACTGTTGATTGCCTAACAAGGAACAAAAGATTCCCAATGAAATGCTCCTGACCTGCCTCTAGCAAAAACTTAGATGGTGTTGAACCACAGGCTAGACCTTCAGGAAGGAGGTCAAGAATGGATCCATAGACCTGCTTCTGACCTGTTCCTCATCACACTACCTGGCTTCTGCATTTCTACTTTGAATGACCTATTTTTGTGGCAGAGTTTTAGAAGGATCTTCTTTGTGTGCCTAGCATTCAACACTTATGAAACAAAGCAGAAACTCCCTGGTTTGCCTCATACCTCTCGAGGGTTCCCCAAGCAAAGTGGATGAACTTCCACCCAGTCAAGGTTTTGCATAAGAACCTCAATTTTCAAAAGAGGCCAGCCAAGTTGCCAACATACTCATCTGACATAGACAGCATAGAACTTCACCTTCAATCAGCATATATTACCTGCAATTCTGGACCTAGCCAGAGGCAATGGGCTAAAAACACTTGCACTCAATTCTTAGAACCAGTTGAAGACAGTGCTATTGGTGGAAGACTGTGCCAGCCCATCCACCCCTCTACATCTGTATTAGTCTCAGTTTATCTATGGATTAAACTTTCTAAAAGCTGCATAATATTAATGCAGCACTTTTCTCTGAGGTAGTTGGATTACTTGTGATTTTATTTAAAAAAAACCTCATATATCCCAAATTTTCTACCATGAGAATGTGTTCTGAATTGTCCAGTGTGAAGAAAATACAAAGCTCAATCACCATAAAGATGATTTTCAGGTCTATGTCAATGGCTCTGGTTGTAACAGATAAGAGCTATAGCAAATCTTTCTTTGGAAAACTCTTCATTTCCTCTCATTTTCATTAGTTTTCTTTGCTCTATACATGCTGCACAATTTCAGGTTTTAAATTCTTCAAGCAGAACGTAGTTTTCCTTTTCAACTTTAGTTGTGCGAAACTTGCATTCAGTAAAGAAAATACTTAACATAGGCCAATTGTCAACTGCTCCTAATTTGGCAGAATTAAGTTGCCTGTGAATTTCACCCAATTCAAAGCCTCTTCCCTTGTCAATATTTTCTTTTCTCTTTTATAACCAATTTTTAAAAAAAGATTATTTATTTATTTCTCTCCCCTGCCTCGTTTTGCACTCGCTGCCGGCTTTCTCTGTGTTCTTCTGTGTCTGCTTGTCTTCTCTTTAGGTGGCACTGGGAATCAATCCTGGGACCTTCCGGAGTGGGAGAGTGGCACTCAATCTCTTGTACCACCTCAGCTCCCTGGTCTGCTGCATCTCTTATTGTCTCTCTTGTATCTCTTTTTGTTGCGTCATCTTCCTGCACCAGCTCTCCGTGCAGGCCAGCACCCCATGCAGGCTAGCACTCCTGCATGGGCCAGCATTCCATATGGGGCAGCACTCCACGTGGGCCAGCTCTCTGCTTGGGCCAGCTGGCCACGCGGGCCAGCTTGCCTTTCACCAGGAGGCCCTGGGAATCGAACCCTGGACCTCTCATATGGTAGACGGGAGCCCAGTCGCTTGAGCCACATCCGTTTCCCATAACCAATTCTTAATGAGCTCCAATAAATAATCATTCAAAACTTTCTTCACCAAATCTACAGTATCTTTCACCAACACAAAATGCTGTAATTTCTTCAAACTTATCTCAGAAGCGCAAGAATCAGTAGCCTCCACACAGGATGCAATCATGGTATTATAGAACTGTGTTGACATTGAAACAGAAAACGTATATTTTAATGACATCACAGTCATCTTGCAGGACAGAACTTGGTTTACTATACCATAGACAGCAGGTGTCAAATTCTAAGTTCTTCTCACTTTGAATAATCTTTACACTGCATCCCACCCATCACAGTAAAGTTGAGTCACATGAATATAATCATTGGTCATTATGGAGGAAAGACACTATAATACATATCTAACAAATCATAGTCCACTACAGGGAAATCTCCCAGGTCAGAATCGTTCATGGTGCATGATCCACCTACCCACACAGGGGATGTGGAGGACAGGGTTCCCTTTCCCTGGGCAACTTGGGGGCAGAGGGAAGAGGTGGCACATCAGAAACCCTGCCAGGTGTGCACTCATCAGGGCCCACCCCCATGAGCCTGGGATGTGAGCTGTCGCCACCTTGGGCTCTCCACATCACCAAGATGGCAGGAGGCCTGTACAACATTTTTAAAACAACAAATCTCAGAAATGAGGACAAATTAGAAGTTGTCATGGGTTAGGGACTGGGGGTGGGGTGGGTAGGAGGGAGGAGGGTGTGGTTATAAAGGGCAACACAAGGGATCCTGGTGGTGTTGGAACTGTTCACTACCTTACCTGTGGTGGTAGATACACAATCCTATGTATGTGTACAGAACTACACACACACACATGCACACAAGAGTACATGCAAAATGGGGGAAATCTGAAAAAGACCCATGGATGCATCAATGCCAATATCCTGGTCTTGATATTATACTATAGATTTGCAAAATGTTACCATTTTGTGTTTTGTTTCTTACTCTTACATATGAGTCTACAATGATCACAACAATTTCAATTTAAAAAAAAAGAATAAAATAAAACAAGGATGACACAACCTAACTTACATGCCTGCTCCTTAATAATTCAGTCCAAAAACCATTCAGTGGGACCAAGTAAGGAAGGCCTCTGGAGGCAGGTAAAGGAGGCAGTGGACAAGTGCAGGGGGGCCAATACTGTGGAACAGGGTGCGAAAGGCATTGATGTGTGGAGGTGGGGGTCAAGGGAGATTAACCCAATAGTAAGCAAATATGTTGAGGATGAGGGAGCCAGGCTTCTCACTGTTGGAGAAAAGAGCTACAAACATGCAAGGGAGAAAATGAGAACTATCTCTGTGATGTTGGGTGGGAGTTGAAGGTACAGGTTGAATATAAATAGGTGTATAAAAGAATACACTTGAAACTATGTGCACAAGTGTGTGTGTACCATATATACAATCCCTAGCTCTATGCACCAAGAGGGCCTGGAAGGAGTGACACCCTTAGGAGCAATGAGCACACCGCATGCCCAGATTGTGGCTTCTAAATACTATTCTTCACCAAAGGTAACTAAGGGCTCCCTGGTGACATGGCTGAGTCCAGGACTGGGGCAGGGCAAGTATTAGATGAGCCTGGACCATCTCAACGTCCTCCCAGAAAGTGAGGATGTACTTAAAGAATGATTAGGACAGGTCCAAAAGACATGAAAGTCATCTTGAAGGGACTCTCGTTGGCCAAATCTGGGACAAATTGAGCATCAGAATTAATAATGGTGGCAACATATAACTCACTGAATGAAACAGGAATCCATGATAGCAATAATGATATGAATAAATAAGTGAATAAATAAATGGGGAGAAGAGCAAGCTCTTCCTTGCAGTAGAATGCCAACTAATAGATGTCAAAGGAACGATGGAGTGAGATGGTTGCTATCTGGCCACCATCACAGTAATAACTGATTCAGCCAAGAACCCAAAGAATATCACATTTAGTGGATAAGTTTCAAAGCATCTTCCCATAAAATACTCATTAATTACAAAGGAATAAAGTAACTTTACTGTGGAGAAACCTAGCTAACACCACCTTACCCAAGCAACCAAAGTTAATATCACCAGTAATGGGACCAATTGCTCTATCCCGTGATAGGGTAAAATGAGAAGCACGCAGCATTGCTTCTGAGGCATGCTGGCCAGAGCCACAGAATCTGACTCTAATCACAAGGAAACATCAGACACACCTAAATTGAGGGACTTTCTACAAAATAAATGCCTACAATCTTCAAAAGTATCAAGGTCCTAAACATCAAGGACAGAGTCGATTGAAGGAGACTAAAAAGATATACCAGTGGGAAGCGGCTGTGGCTCAATTAGTAGGGCTCCCGTTTACCATATGGGAGGCCCCAGGTTCGGTTCCCGTGGCCTCCTGGTGAAGGCAAGCCCGCCCGCACGGCGTGGTTAGCTGACCCAGCGAGCACAAGCAGCAAGGGGGGGATAAATGAATAAATAAATAAAATCTTTAAAAAAAAAAAAAGATATACCAGTAAATGCCACTCATGGTTCTGAATACCCCTGGGGTAAGTGGCAAAACCAGGATGGTGCCTGAGGCCTCGGTGGCTGTGCCATGGCCATGTCAATTTCTGGCTGGGGAGGGGAGGGGGCTGACAGGATGGACACTCAAATCTGTGAGAAAAACGTACCATACTTCCTTTCTGTAAGTTTGAAGTTATTTCAAAATAGTGGAAAAAGGCAGGGCAGTGTCAGCATGCCCCCAGGTACCAATACCTGTTTGTTGAGCTCTTCCATTTCAGAGCAGGTCTGTTCCTTGTCTCTCTTTAAAACCTCAATTTCCTTCCTGTTGAAGAAGCAAAATTAACAATATCACTGCCCACCAACGTTTCTTTCTTCTGGTCACAGCCCACTGTAATGTTGGTAGCTTGGATGTGAACCATTTAACAGACTCCTGGCTTTCTCTGGCTATTGTGCTGCTAATATCCCACTGCTCAAAACATGACCTGATCCCAAACCCTCAGAATCAAGGCATTCAGGAATGTGAACTCTTTCAGATTTTCAGAGAGGTAATAGGATGCCGGTATTGTAGGAATCAGACTTCCTCCATGATGCCACGTTCCTCCAGCACATACCTGTGCGCGCACACACACACATTTCTTTAAGCAAAACATGGGAATATTCATACCTGGCAGCATAAATAAAAACCAATATAGTCTGGCAAAAGGGTTCTGGCAGCAAACTTAGGGGGAAAAATAGTTTCAGAGGAAAAAAAACTGGGGGGATTTCAGAATTGTGGATACAGGTCTATGATGAAGATAATCACTTCTTGACTGCTGGCTCTGGAGTCTATGCTTTAATCATCATGGCAATTCTAACAAGCCAGCACCAGATTCTCTGCACTTTAGAGCTGAGCTCATCTGGCACTTCATATTTGGAAAGAAAAAAAAAAGCCAAACAAACTGTCCTTGGCTATGGCTATCCCTAATTGGTAGTGAAAGCAGAAGTTCATAGGCAGATTTTCCACCCCCATCCTCCCCAGACCCACCCCCCCCACCTCCCATTCCCCATCTTCCCCCAGTGCCCCAGGCCCTTGGCCCTCCCCAACCCCCTCACTAGAATCTACCCATTGGCAAGAAACCCTAGAGAAAAGTACAGCTGAAACGCTTCCAAGATGTGAAGGAACATGTTCTATTGCACAGGAAGACTCTCACCCTAGTGAAAATACTCCCTGCCTTCCCCGATCCCCAAGGGTGAAGTGCAGTATTTTTGTGGTGGTGAGAAGTGCTTGTATATTGAGTTCAGAGATGCTGCCACATGCACACACTCTCTGCCTCCTAATTCTGAGAACAAGGAGCTCAGAAATTAAGGCAATGCCAACACCTGGGAGGACTCAGAGCCTTCTACCTGCCTGTCACGGCTTGTTCAAAGGGCTGCAAGGCTCACCAACGGTTTTCTGGAACCGTGATCTGTGAAGACTGAATCCATCCCACTTTCTGTAGCAACACCTTCAAAGTGTATTCTACAAAGAAGAAAAGTGTCACTGGCTTGAAGGTCTGGGTGGGGCCCTCACCTCTGGGCATCGTTTGTCCTTTCTGCTGCTTCAAGTTCTTGCTGATTCCTTCCCAGCTCTTCTCTTAATAAAGTGTTTTCTTCAGAAAGCCTACATAGCTTGATTCTGCAAGCAAAAAAGAAAGAAGGGTGGGAATGCTAGGAGCGGCTGCCACATGCGGCCCACACCTGAGTCTGGTCCTACGGTTGACGGTTAACGTCTTAGCAATTCTGCTTCTCCATCTCCCCTTTGCTGCATAATGTGGACCAGGGCATACTTGTCCTTTTTCTCCATCCATGTTTCCTTTCCTCAATGCTCTGATGTGACTCCCAAGAGTCCAGTCCACAGAAATTAAAGCTTTCTTAACTTCTAAAGCTGTCACACCATTAACAGCTCACAGACTGCTTAGCACCTTGGTGTTTACTTTGTGTTGTCGGCTTTCCTGCTCCTACATCTAGAAGCTCTCCTTGATTAAGTACAAAATGGTGGGTGTGAGTCCTCAGGTTATCCAAAGGATATTCCCTGCCAGTGAACACCAGCATGGAGTTAAGAAACACAAGGAAGTCAGGAGGCCAAATATATGGATGTGTAATATTTTCCTCTTTCATGAGCATTCCATCCATCCAACCTCCTGAGGTCAGCCCAAGAAGGAGAACCCAAGGAAGATGCCCACAACAATTTAGGGAGAGAGACCTGCTGCAAGGAAAATGCCTCAAGTGGGAAAAGTCAGTGTAAACAGCTGGGATATGAACCAGTCTGCTGGGAGCTGTATTTGCTTCCTGACCAACAACTTTTAGCCTCATCTTATATACCACCACCGATTTATGAGAGACAAGCATTTTACCTACAAAGATCATGAATGAGGCAGCTAGTGGACTTATCTTCAATACCCGTGGGCTTAGCTGACATTTATTCCCCAGAACACATCTCTGTCTAGCATTCCCCTAGCTTCTAATTTTTCCAATCTTAAAAATACTCAAGGTGCCACAGGATCGGGTCATATTATTTTAGGTACTCTGCTTATTATACTAAGCCAGCATAAGCATCTTCTTCATATGACTTCATTTTATCTCATGATCAAATAAAGAGAAACATAGAGATCAACATCACAGGAATTTAAAAAGCATCAAAGGGTTTATTTAAGAGAAAGAGTGAAGCCAATAAGGTCTGTGCTTTGAAATTATCACTACTCTAGCTCCAGTACGGAGAACAACAAATTGATTCAAGGCATGTGTGTCTGTGTGTGCTTGTATGCACACGTGTGTGCTGGTGATTCTACTTCCAGTGACCTGGAGCCCAGAGATGCTGAGGGTTGTCCCCCTCCTACCCCTCTCACTCGCCATACAATTACAGCCAGTTTAAAGCTGGTAAGCAATGAGCAACTGTCCTCACAGAAAGTAATGGAAACCTCCAAGGGCCTAAACAAAACAATAATCCTGGAAGGTCAAAACCTGAGGCCTTGCTGATGTCAGCACTGCTATGGGCAGGGTGGAGAGCTACACCAGTGATTCCTGCTTTAAGGTAGGGCCCTGGAAGGAGGATAACGTGGTCCCAGATTGGGAGTCTCCCAGATCTCTACAAAAGCAACATAGCTCCTCTCTGGAGAATGGCATCCCCTACTAAAGCTCCCAGGTTCCCAGAGATGAATGTGACAGTTTGAAGTTCTTTTTTGAATCCCAAAAAACTATGCTCTTAAACTAATCCATTCCTGCAGGTGTGGGGCCCTTTGACTGCATTAAATTCAATTAAGGGTTTTTTTATTAGATTACAGGATAAGAACATTTTAGGGCTTTTGACTGGACTGCATCAGTGACATGTGAGCCAGTTTGGGTCTCCGCCCTCTTGCTGGGTCTGATATAAACTGAGATACAGAGAAAGAGAGAGAGACAGGAAGGAAGCCAGCATTTTTGATCCTGTCATTTCATGTGAAGAGAAAGGAGAATGCAGAGAGAGAGAGGACTCTGGGTTCGCCCACAGCTGCAGAAAGGCAGAGAAGCCCTGAGAGGCTGAGAGAGGTCCACAGTCTCGGATCAGGATAGCAGAGAGGCACAGAAAGAAGCCCTGTGGCAGTTTGAGATTATTTTATGAATCCCAAGAAGGGAAAGATTATATTTGTAAACTAGTCTATTCCTCTGGGTGTGATACCCTTTGATGGTATTAAATTCCATTGAGGGGCCTTTGATTAGATTACTTGATAAGGCTGCTTTAGGGCTTTTGATTCTACTCAACTAAGGTTGAGTCTTTGCCCCCTTGAATATAAACAGATTCACATGGACAGAAAGACAGAGGGAAAAGGGAGCTGCCATGCTAGAGAAAAGACAGAGGGAAAAGGGAGCTGCCATGCTAGAGAAAAGACTCCAGTTTTGCCCACAGTTGAGCTGCAAGGACAGAAGCCCTAAGAGACAAGCCCTATGCCAGAAGAGAGAGGACTATAGGATTGCTTAAGCACAAAGCCTCAAGAGGAGACGGTGAGCTTGGAGGGGAAGGTCGAAACCTCACAGAGATCGGCGGCCATCTTGCTTCACTACATGGCAACACATTGGGATCAACAGTAGCTGACTTTGGTGATGCCTCGATTTGGGCATTTCATGGCCTTGAAATTGTAAGCTTTTACCCCCAAATAAATCCCCATTATAAAAGCCAACAGATTTCTGGTACTTTGCATCGGCACCCCTGAGGGGCTGGGCCCAGGAAGCAGCTCAAGGCTGAGGAGACAAGCCCTGCCATGTGCCTTGATCACCATGTGGGAGGACACCAGGATCACCAGTAGCTGACTTTGTTGAGAAAGCATCTCTGATGGTGCCTTGGTTTGGACATTTCACGACCTTGGACCTATATGCTTTTAACCGAAATAAAATTAGCATTCTAAAAATCAACCCATTGCTGGTACTTTGCATCAGCAACCTCTGGCAAATGAAGACTATGAACATCAAGCAAACATGACCTCCCCATCAAAGATCATCAAAACATTTACAGAAACAAGCCACCCAAGACACTTGGCAGAAGCAAACACCAACAGAACTAGGCCCCCTCGGAACCTTAGATGACATTTTCTTTCTTAAGCTGGGTGGTTTATCAATGCCTATTCCTTTGGTTTAAATTAAAGCCCACATCATCATTTTTTTTTTTTTTTTTGAGGTACTGGGGGCCAGGTATTGAACCTAGGACCTCATATGTGCGAAGCTGGTGCTCAACCACTGAGCCACATCAGCTTCCCTGAGGTGGTTTTATCATTTGTTTTGCTTGTTGTTTGTTTTCTATTTTTTCAGGAGGCACCGGGAACTGAACTCAGGACCTCCCATGTGGGACGGGAGCTCAACTGCTTGAGCCACATCCGTTCCCTCATCACTTTTTTTAATGAAGCAACTTGCTCGCAGTCACGCAGCTAGCTAGGGCCAGTGCCCGAGCGGGAATGAGGTCGCTTCGCACTTCTGCGATGGTGTGCTGACTGGTGTGAGTCCAGCTTCATCCATGTATGAGGGTGTGAACTTGGACAAGTGACACGATTACCTCACGGAGCCTGCCTTTCCACAAGGGAGCTGATAGCTCACGGATGTGTTGTGTGGAAACTAACGGGAGCTAAGCGACATTGTATGCAGAACAATCACCAACATTACATCCGGTGCCCGTCCTTCTGGGGCCGCCCTCCATCTACCCAAAGAGGGGCCAGGACAGGGGACTTGGGTCCAAGCTCTGCAGCATTGGGAAAACCTTCCTGAATCCCCAGCTTCTGAGACAGAGGCTTGCCATGCTGGGTCCTCCAGGTGAGCCCAGGGGAGAAGGAAAGCTGGCTCCTCGCCCAAGCCACAGAAAGCCTTGGGACCCCATCTGCCATGATGGCATCTTGAGACCACATGGGCACATAGTGGTCCCCGCCCCAAGCCACGGGTGGCACAGAGTGGCCCTCTCCATGGATGGGCCACCCTTGTGGCTGCCACTCTTTCACTGCAAGCCCCTGAGGCTAAGGACTCCATAAAGGTGTGTGGAGGCAGCCCCTTTACCCGTCTGCTTTTCCCAAGGTCAGGAGGAAGAAGGCTTCAGAGACATCCCAGGAACAAAGTGGGTCCTCTGAGAACAGTCTGCCTTTGTCTTTGAGATCAGCAAGAGCTCCCTAATGACAAGGGCAGTGGACACACCTAAGTCTGAGGCATGAGGTTACCACGCCTAGGTTCTGGAGGTCAGCAAGAATCCAGAGTTCCCGAGCTGCCCAGAGCAGGCCTACCTCTGCATGGAAAGTCTCTCAGATGGGCAGGAGCGTGGGGACGGGGCTGGGAAGGTTATAGAGCCACCCCCCAAGTCACAGTCCACGAGCTAGTGAGTATGACAAGGATGCATGCAGAGTCTTTAGTGAGAGGGGTTAGTGGGTGGTGGTTTTGCATTTTTAAGAACAGGGAGAAGCCAAACCTGCTGTTCTCTCTGGAATCTGTTTGTTTCTCAATAGCCCGAATGATGTCTTCTAGCTGCAGAAGTCTGGTTTTCATTTCATTCCTCTCTTTCTCCAGCACCGTGTCAGCCTCCTGCCTCTGCTCGGCCACTTCCTTCCCCCTCCTCATCCGTAGACAGAGAGCCGCCTCCTCCTGCCCCCGCAGGGCCGTGAGCTCCTCGTGGTTGGACTGCCCACCCCTGTCCAGGGGATCAGCCCCTTTCTTCCCAGCCTCTGCCCTGCAGTGGGGCTGGCTCTCCAGGGTGCACACCCCAAGGGCCGACTCCTTGGCCAGGCTCTCTGCTTGTCCCTGGACAATGGCTCTCTCTGCCTCTTCCTGCCCCAATGTGCCTGGGGAACCATTTCCCTTTGTTCCCAATCTCAGCAGCTCCTGGGCTTTAGGTTGGAACTGCTTAGATGAAGGCTGGCTCGGGTTCGCCTGGCCACTGGCAGGAGGCACCGGTTTCTCCAGGACCCCTTCCCTGGCCGCCCCATGTGTCTGCATGAATGACTGCAGCACTGAAGGAATGGAAGCCGCCTCCTCGGCATTTAGCAAACCCAGACCACTCTCAGACAGCCCTGTGAATACAGGGGCTGGGGTCCACAAGGGGTCTGCACAGAGGCGTTGGTGGCCTGGAACATTCCTGCCCTCTGTGGGTTCTTGGCCAAGTCTGTCTCCTGCCACTTCCTCCTCTCTGGCTTCCCCAGGGTCTAGCTGGGCTGGTGACCACTGCCTTTCTCTCTCACCCAGACACAGGGGCCTGGAGCCACCTGCACTGTCTGGCCTGTTGCCTGGCACTGCACCGTCCTCTAGGAGAGCCCTCAGCCTCCCTGCTTCCTGGGCAAGCATTTTTACTTGTTCCCTATACATGCATTCGAGCCTCTCCTTTTCAAGGGCAAACGCTTTGCAAATCTGAGCTTGCTCCTCGCTCATCAACTCCTCTTGCTTCAGCTGCTGCTTTTTACAGCGCATCAGGATCTCCCTTTCGCTCTCTTCCCTCCGCGCCTTCTCCAGGTCCAGTTGCTCCGTCATCGCCCTTACTTGCAGCCAGTGCTTCTGCAGCATCGCTTCTCTCTCTCGCTGATGCTGCAGCGATAAATTCTCACAGTGGGCGGCCTGCTGGGTTTCGAGCCACGAGAGCCTCTGGCTCAGTTCAGCTTCAGCCTCTTTCCTACAGAGACAATTTCACACAGAACCTGGTTCAGAATCTTGCATACATGTTGTGGGCTCAGCCTGTTCTGAGCCCCACCACTTCCTCTGAGGGAAGATGGGCCACCTGTGCTTTTGTCCTACACTCCTCTCTCCTTGGTTTGCTTACTCTCTGCTTTCTCACCTTGTCCTCTCCTTGGGACAATCGTTAGAGGGTCTGAATAGAGGGTTTGCCCTGAGAGAGGGCTAGGATTCAAATACAGAGGCCAACACAGAAGCCACTCACCACATGGGATTATTTTAGTTTGAACTGATTAAAATTAAATAAAATTAAAATTCAGTCCCTCAGTCACATGAGCCACATTTCAAGTGCTCAAGAGCTATGGGCTGGTGGTGGCCATAGTGGACAGCATGGACACGGGTCATGTCCATTGTCGCAGAAAGGTCTACCGGTCAGCGCTGGTCTGCAGTTTTGGTGAGGAGGGTGAAACTCGCCCACAGTCAAGATGACCCTCAACAATCCCCTAAGTTGCTAGGATGGGGACTTTGGAAACCCCAGGGAAAAAAAGTTGGGGTCTTTCATTTAGCAAGGCCTGAGGAGGGTCTGCTTTCTGCTTCAAGGAGGGTATCAAGTAAATTAGATTTGGGGATGATGTGAGCCCTTCCAAGCAGCAAAAGCAGTTTCTGAGGCATTGGGGCCAGGCTGCCTCCAGGGTAAGGATCCGGGAACATCCACAATCCTGGATTCTGAGGGGGCGGGGGCTCCCCTTTCACCAGTTCCTCTGCCAGAGTCGTCTTGAGGGCTCTGAAAGGGGCTTTGGGGTATAAGAGGTGTAAGAGGCAATAGGTGTAAGAGGAAAAGTTTTTGGAAAGTGCCTTAGTATTTAAAGCTCAGGGAAGCACATAATTTAAAGACTTCCAATCTGCCCTCCAGGTAAGGGGTGGGCCACCAGTGGTTGTGGCCACCATGCTGGGGTCAGCTGGAGGGGAGGGGGCAGGGAGCATAGGCTCAGATGGGTGCTCACATTCCTTGTATCACACCCCACGTATCAAACCTCCCCTCCCCCTAGTATTATCGTGCTGAGGACGGGCAGAAATGGAGTCTGGGGAAAGTCCACCTCACCCAGGTGACCCTCTCCACTGGGGACACCCTGTAATCAGTGTAGCCCCAACCCCAACCCTGCATCCTTGACCCAAAAGGACCTAGAAGGGCACTCCGAGACCTCAGGTCCAACCGTGCGTGGGTGGCCTCTAACCAGTGTGTGGGCAGCCAGCAGGGCCCAGGTCTCTCCATGGGAGCGTGTGGCCCTGGTTGCCCAGCAATGTTTGCAACTAGTTCCTTCCTCTGCTCAATGAGACTCACTAGCAAAGAACGAGCATGTGGTTATTTCTCATGAATTTGACACCATACTACACAAAATACCATGTACACTTTTTCCTAAAAAACCCTTGATTTCCTTTGTTCACACATTTTAGCCTTTCCGAGAACCCCACTGACCCCAATTAACGTTCCCTCCAATTGTTTTGGAGTTTTTAGATCTTCTCTCTGTCTCGCTAATGTGCCACAACAACATGCCCTAGAGAATCGAACGTGATACTAAATGAAACAAATATATTCTTGAGTGCTACCAGAGAAGTCTCAGGCACAAAATAAATAACATTGAGTTAAAATCCTACAAAACAAATTGCTTCAGGGCCTAAGCTTCATCTAATATATATTTTTAATTTAAAGTGAAAACCCTTAATGACCTGTTTTTTCAAGCCCTCATCCTTCTGCCCAGAGGAAAACCACCCTTTGGAAGGCACTGCAATTCTGAGTTGTTTTTCTAAACTCAATTTCGAATTTGGTTTTTGGCAAGAAACTCTAGACTTCAAATCCTGAATGCAGATAGGCACTGGACCTTCTCAGCTGTAGCTCCTCTTTCAGCTGCTCCTTCTCCTGTGCCAGCTGCTGGGCCAGGCCCGTGAGCTCCCGGGCATAGTACTGCTCCATTTCCACCCTCTCCAGCTCGCGGCTGTGGGCCACGTTCCGGAGCTGCTCCTGCAGGCCTTGGATGATCTCTTGTGATCTCACGTGACGCGCCTCCAGATCTGCTTTCTGCCCTTCAAGCACGCTGACCTCCAGTCGGAAAGCCTGTTCCAGCTCTTTTCTCTCCTTCTCAAGGCTCCTCTTTAGTAGCTCGAGTTCCCTCTCGTAGTAATTTACCTGGAAGACAAAATACAAGTAACGTGAATCGGGGGCTCCTAAAAATGACTTACTTGGCAGTATGACATGGGAATGTGAGGGTATCAGTCGTGACGAGCAAAGGGCCAACAGCACAGACCCCATAGGGTTCCAGGGCCTGTGCAGGCAACAGCAATGCTGACGTGGCCGATGCTCCCCAAGGTCTCAGTGTGAGCTATGGGTTTCAGGTTATTCCTCCAGCTTTCCTCAGGGGCCCCCCAGAGGCAGGTTCTGCAGGTGGGGAAAGGGGGCCAGGGACCAGACTGGACCAGGTGCCTGCCCAGGTAGGTGACGAGAGCAGAGGGTGTGGCAGTTACCGAAAGAGTTGGATGATACCCTTGAGGCCCTGGCAGGAAGGACTGTTGATCTGCTCCAGGCTGGCAAGGTCATGTCTGGGAGCTTCAAGTGACTCCATTCAGGGGTCCCAAGGCAGAGCTAGCCCCACCTCACTGCAAGCTACAGGAGTTAAAAAACATCTGCTGCCATTTAATGATAGAACAAGAAGACAAGTTCATCCCCAAAGACATAGCAGGGTAATCCTGGCTGTGAAGCCACTGAGCCCCAGGAAGGACAGACAGGCCGGGCCACAGGCTAGCTACCCTCACTCAGCACAGCTCTTGGTGACACTCTGGGAACATGTGGCCCCATCTCCTCCCCTTTACCAGTTATTCCTTCTGTTTTGCATCCTTCCAACGAGGGTTTGGTGCCATATCTATTTACATTCCCTGCAAACTGTCCTCCCCAGTGCTGGCCTGTTATGAACCAGACATGTACACTCGGAAATGCCAATACAGCTGATCAGGGGGCCCCCATTCTGTACCCCTCACCTTAGTCTCCAGCTGGGCCTGGATAGCTTGGTAATGCTCCTTCACCTGCTCCAACATGATCTCCGTTTCTATGCTCACTGGAGGGGGCTCACCCACACACGAAATGATGCCTGCCAAGAGGGGACACTCCATTTGCCTTGGGCCAAGGACGCCAGGGGGTCTGTTCCCAGCCCTTGAATCCGACAACACCTGGATGTCGTCGGTACTCATTCCCGGCTTTCCTCTCACTGCCCAGCAACAAAGCTCCAAATTGCACAGGTGCCTTCTGCAAGAGGAACTAGCGCCACATGGAGGGGGGGCCCTCCCAGGGTCAACGTGTTGTGTCCGTGACCCAGGGGTGGGAGCCCCACAGACTGTCCCACTCGGCTGTGTTCAAAATGTTGAAGCCCTTAGAAATCAGCGTTTTATGTCTTTGTCAGAACACAGACAACTCACATATAGAACTAGAAGGCTCCCTGCAAGATCTGTCAGTGCCCCTTAATTCCTGAAGGGATGCACCCTGAATTTTGCTCCCTGGCGATGCACAGGAAACAAGAAGGCCAAGGAGATAGGAACTGTGACACCACCTCTGTGTGGTGCAGGGTTTTATATGAGGTTTTCATGCATGTTAGGTGATCACGGACACATGTGTTGCTTACTGCTTGATTCTTTTCATTTCAGCTTCTCCTCTTCCTGGGTCAATCTACGTTATTTGTTATGACATTATACACACAATGTTGGGTTTCATTAACTAAGTCAGGCATATGAAATACCCGTGGAATGAGAGTTATGGTGGATGTCTGGGTATGTCATTCCAATGAGGCGCTGGAGCACGGGCTCACCTGGGAGGGTGAGCTTTCCTGCATCCCCGTGTGCTGGGCAATTCTTTGTGTCATATATGTGGTGAGGGGGCAAGTGACAGGGTTGTCCCGAGGACTCAGAATTTGCATTTATGTCACTGCTAGGGTTTCATTTGCGCGGGGAAAGGGAGGGAAAAAGATACCCCTTCTAACTCCATTATCTGCCATTTCCCAAATTATTTTCCATGAGTAAAGGCAATATACTTTGGGGCCAAGGAAGTTCTGTAAATAAAGCATCTCAATGCCCTAGAAACCAGAGCCGGCCATCTCGGTTTGGCCAAGCTGGGCACCTATCAGGAAGGTGGCCCTGACCGGGTACACATCACAGCCCAGATGATGGCAGCCAGTACCACTCACTCCCCTCACACCAACATGACACTGCTCTTACCATTCCTTCTGGCAGCAGACAGACCCCTCCTCACCTCCAGGGGCCAACTGAACTTCTGCAGTGCTTCTAGAAAGGGTCACCCCATTGGGCAGAGGGAGGCAAAGAGGGAAGAGAAAAGGCCACAACTGTGAAATCGTTTGGTTTTATTGGCAATGATAGGCCCCTCAGCCCTAAAGTCTTTCTCAAGGTCAAACCCCAAGACTTTGGAGCTCAGCTTGGTCTCTCCCTGGAACAGAGGTCAGTGGTTCCTGAGGAGGATGATGAACTCTGTGCAACCCAGGTCCCTCGACTAAGGGAGACAGCAATCGCCCTCTTCCCCGTGGGCTGCGCACCCCGTTGTCTGTCAGACTCCTCTGGGGAGTTTGGAAACATCCTGATGCCCAGCTACACTCCAGCACCTTCTTCCTTCACAGATCTGGGATGTAGCTGGATCAATACCTTGTTCCTTTCTGAGGCCTCCCAGTGAATCTGATGGCATTTAAGGTTGAGGGTCTGGGGAGCCTTTGGACTCTAATGAAGAAACCTGCAGGTGAGTGGAGGTTATTTTAGGGGTCCAAGAAAGCTGGACTCATGTATGCAGGAAACCCCACTGGGCTCCCCTTGGAAGCTCCCATGAGCTAAAGAATAGGGCTTTGCCAAAAGAGAGAGTCTGGCCTTTGCCCCGAGCTCCTGAGAGGTGATCTTTGCTTGCCTGTGGGTCTTGAGCTGGCCACACACACATAGTCTTAGGGTATGAAAGGCCAACAATGAGACGTAGAGGTGTGGGCTATGGGTCATGCAGTGTCAGTCCACCTGGAGACTGAAAATGACCATGCAGCCCATCAATCAATCTTGCTTACATGATGGATCCCCAATAAAAACTCTGGACACTGAGGCTCGGCTGAACTTTGTTGGTTGGCAATACTCTCTGTGTTACCACCACATGGATGCTGGGAGAGCAGCATGTCCGGACTTCATGGGCAGAGGATGCCTGGAAGCTGGGTGCATGGAAGGCCCCTCAATCTGCCCCATGTGCTCCTTTCCCTCTAATGAACTGTAACCATGAGTGTAGTAGCTTCCACTGAGTTCTGAGAGTCCTTCTAGTAATTACTGAACCTGAGGGTAGTTTGGGGGACACCCCCAACCTTGCTGCTGGTGTCAGAGGGGACGGAGGTCTTTTGGCAACTGTGCCCTCAGACTCTGCAGTTTGGCCTAACTCTGGGCAGTCCAACATTGGCTCTTTTAGGTATAAATTTTCTCATTTTATTAAATAAATAGATTTAGGGCAACACAGGAGCTCCAAGAGCTTTTGGGGCTACAGAAGGAAGAGTGGCATTCTCTGTGGCTGCCATGACTTGTGATGCCTAGAGGCCACAGGGGCTGTGGGGTAGGGCTCTCCAGATGGTCTCCAAGGGGTTGAGATGGCACAGCCGCCCTTGAGGTTGCCGTGGTCCTTTTGGAGGACAGAGATAGAGGCAGCAGTGGTCTTGGAGCTGAGTGTGTCATGAGCTGCCAAGCCAAGAAGCAGGGCTGTGAGACTGCAACATGGCATCCACCTTGGATCCATGGCCAGGAGGGGCAGCCACCAGCAAACACCTACCTCTGTCCTCCAAAAGGACCACAGCAACCTCATGGGTGGCTGTGCCATCTCAACCCCCTTATTCTGGTCTCCAGAGCAGCCAAGAACCCACTGACAAGGGTCCTTAGTGCCTCTTGGTGCTGGCAAGAGCAGGACTGGAGCTCATCCAGAACTTCAATGGCCAAGAGACTGAGGGAGTACAAGACCCTATTCCTTCTCTAACTGTAACCTACACACATGCTCTGTGCATGACCTGGGGGGCCAGCACTTGGCTGCCTGGGCTGCTAGGAAAGGCTCATCTCTCCTCGGTGCCCAAGGCACGGCCCCTCCCCATATTGCAGACTCATCCTCAGCTCCCCCAAATGGGCTCAGACAGCCGAGGGGTCATCTCCCAACACTGCCCAATCCAGTGACCCTCAAGCCGTCCCCCCTTCAATCTGTATGTGCCCTTTCTGAACATCAGCACGAGCCATTCAGTGTATTTTAATAGGATTTATCCACTTCCTTTGTAAGAGTTGTCACATAATCCAATTCACAGATCCAAGAACAATCTGTGCCAGACCATGAGTTATGATGTGGGCTGGGAGAAGGTGGTTCCCAAGCTCCCCTCCTCTCTGTGGAGAATGTGGTCTCGTTCTCACCCATCTTCTCACCTCTCCCTGCTTTGCTGAGATGACTACTGAATCCTCTGTGTCCAGCCTGTGCAGAGAACTCACCAGGTAGTATCTCATTTAGTCCTCACTACAACCCCTTAAGGGTTATCTGGAAACATTCCCTGCAGTATAGACATGCCTCCCATGAGGTCATTATAAGGTCCTAATAACTTTGAGCAATTTTATCTAAATGTTAAATCATCAACTCTCAACTACCACTGCTCTGGGGTGTTGAGTGAACCTCCAGCCATAGTTACGGACCTGACCTCTGTGCTTGTGACCCTACCACTAAGCTCCTGGACCCAGGAGGAAGCCTGCTGAGGAGCAGCAGGTGGGTTCCTCCTACCCCCAGTATCAAGACCTGACCACCTCTGCAAGAGAAGGGCTCTACCTTCTGGGCTGTCTCGCAGGAGCTGTCGTCCCTCGGGCTGTGTGTTCGGCCAGGCTCTCTGGCCCAGGTCCCGGGGGGAGCCATGCTTCTGCTCATACGGCCGGACCCGCAGACCTTCCAATTCAACCTGTAGCTCGTCATTGCGGTCCTGCAGGTCCTGTTGGGGCAGAGCCAGAGTCCTCGTTCCGGCTGGCTGTGGTCACAGGGCCCGCGGTGCTCATCTCTAGCCCGGGCTGGACATGCCTAGTACTTCTCAACAGGTGGTCAGCAATCATCCTCCACGTGCTACGGTTGCACGAGGCAACTGAGCTTCAATTCCCGACTCCAAGCATCTGATATATGAACTGGATTTCAGGTTCCTAACTATATGGTGAGTTAAGCAAAGAAAAGGCCATTTCCTTGACTTCCTTATGCCCTGCGTCACTTTCTCATGTACCTGCAGGAGCTGGCACCACACACCACTGCTATACCAACAGGGTTAACCCTGTTCCTAGGACATATACACCAAAGTATTTAGAGGTACAGGGCCAGGATGTGGACAACTTACTCTTAGATGGCTCAGAAACAAATTAGGTATATATATTCACAACCATACAAACACAGAGAGTAAGTGTGCCGATGACCAAGCAAATGGGATAAAATGCTATCAGGTGAATTTGGATAAAGGGTATATAGATGTTCCTTGCACTATTTTTAGTTTTGTAACTTTCTATAAATTGGAAATTATTTTGAAACAAAAAAATTCCAAAATGCTCTGAATGTTAGTTAGAAACAGCCAAAAAAATATCCAAAAGAATGGACAGGGGAAAATCCTCCTAATTAATAGGTTAGCACTAAAAAACAGGAAATATTTCTGCAGATGTTTCAAAAACTAAAATTTCAAGAACCAGAAGTGAAATGAGTACCAGCCCTTTCGGTAACAGTGTCATGTTAAAGAAAGAAAGAATTCACATTTGTTTGACAAACCCAGTGCATTAATGTAACACGTTAAGATTTTTTTTTTTTTCTTTTTTTTTTTTTTCACAGGGTCCGTGAGCTTGAAAACGTTAAGATTTTAAAAAGAAATAGGTTCTGGGTCTGTTGGACAAGCTTATGGAGAAAGATAAAATGTAGCACATAACTACAATCCCTAGTGGAAAGCTGTCTGGCACATTCCACTGGTATGACAGCACCCCTCTTGCCCCAACTCAAAACACAACTTCAGAAGGAGATACACACACAGCACATTCAAAAGGCAGGATCAAACAGTGCAGGGAAAGATGATGGAGCACCCTCAAGACCCAGGGGCTGGAGTCTGGGGGAGACCCACAGGACAGGAAGCCGTGGGCTCACTGCACACCAGAGAACACCACCATGGGCTCACCTTTATCCTCTGGGGTTGCCAGAGCAACGTGCATTGGGAACAAAGATCAACTCTTTAAATTGGAGGGAAATCATGAAGAAATGAATTGACGATAGACCCTTAAAACCAAGTCATCTTGTTTCTCTGGCCTTAGGGCACCCCATGAATTAATTATCAGATTCTAGGATAGATGTTCTCCCCCGCCTCCGCCCTGGGTCTGCTCAACTTTCAAATCATGTAAAACTACTTTTTTTTATGGCTATTGATCCATTTAACAATGACCATAATAATATCCCAAGAAAAAATCATGGATTTTAGGTTCCTAACTATGTGGTGAGTTAAGCAAAGAGCCAAGACTTACAAGCAGACTTACAAGTGGAAAGAATGAGATGTAGCTAAGACCAGTGATCTGTGGGAGATAAAACCAACTGCACCACCCCACAAGGGTAACAAAATATTTCTGACCTGGTAAGATTGAGCCAATTTCAGATAAGCACATCTTCAGATGGTTACAACTGATGGTGCTCAACTTCAAAAAATGTATTATAATGATTTATTATTAAAACGAATCAGCAGGACCAATAAATGAGCAAACAGTAAACTCTATTAGTATTCTTAGATTGTGCTTTTTATCTCTGCCAGCAGGTTTATGCATGGTTTTAAATGCCTGTAATTTGAGGATGTATGCTATTTATCTTTGCTCATTTGGCAATGCTTTCTAAATATAATGCCATGTCTAGAATCAGCCGCTTCCATGTTATTTTCAAAGCTATCCAGGATTCATTTAAAAGATAAGTCATCATATGCCTCATTATTCCAACACAGCATCTGGTTGTTTTTGTCTGGACTGTTAGGGCCTGACTGACCGTAAATTTGGTGCAGTAGGTCAAGGGCTGAGGACGAGGATGGTGGCTGATTTTGACCACATGTATACCTACCTCTCTTTATAAAAAATGGGAAAAATATAAACTAATGTAACTTACAGGCTACAGGTTACAATAACATTGTACTATTTTTGTAGCAAAGGCAAAGAGGTACAATATCAATGCTAAAAGTAAAATGAGAAATATGGGATTTAGTTTTATGCGATGTGAATATGATCAAGCATTTTTTTTTCATTTTCTTCATTAACAAGGAGATCTTGGTCATGTCATTTAATCTGTGCTCATTTATTCATCTTTTGGAACGAAAAGAGCTTGTTTTTAGGATTAAATAAGATAAATGTTCCTGGACAGGATTTTTTAAAGTAATGCTTCCATAATATGTTAGGCTTCCTTTTGTCTGTTACTTTATTTTTTGAAGTTGAAATAAAATTACTAAAAAAAACTGTTTCTGTATAAGTTTGGCAAAAATTAACTTTTGGTAAATTAAATCCTAACAGGGAGCTTACCATTAAGGAACCATGTGGTAAGTTATTTTGTATATGAAAAATTGTTCTATATTATTAATAATTAACCCAACTCAAGTCTGATTTGTTGTTTTTTTTTTTATTTTTTCTTTTCTTTTTTTTGGTATACTGAAATTTCTCAAAGAGGACTGAACCTATGGGCTGGAGCAGGGTGGCAAGAGACAAGGGACAGGACGCCAGGCTGGCCACTCATCCGTTGACCTGCCTGGTGTCTCACCTGCCACACTCTGAGATCGGCATTTTACTCCCAGTGTTATTCTTGCAGCTCTAGAGAATGCCTGGCTTTTAAAAAACATTCCCCCGTCTTTGAGCACTCAGGTGAGGAGGGAGGGGAAGAAAGACCCCAACTCGGCAGTGTGCATTTAAACACGGGACAGGGAGGGCAGGCAGCCGAGGCAGTCAACTGAACCTGAACATTTCAGCACTAGAAGGGACCCAAACGAGCAGTTATTCAGTGCCTGCATCCGACAGCATGAGGAGCGGACTCACTCAGGAGAAGAACTCAGGACACATGAGGATGCTATCTGCCCTTTCCATTCTTGTTCTCTCACTTTCCTGAAGCAGCATGTCTGAATGCAGAAGTAAATGTGAAAATTCCTCTGTCTTCTATGAAGCCGGCCATTAAAGAGATTAGCAAAAATATACAGCAATGGCACACTTCTCACCAAGTTGTTTTTCATTAGGAAAATAGTTATTTTCAATAAAAAATTGTTGTCATTATATTAATTTATTTTTTTAAATGAATTGATAAATATTTTTAAAACACTTTTCCACTTTAATTTTTTTTTTTTTTTTTTAAAGATTTTATTTATTTATTCATTTATCCCCCCCCTGCTGCTTGTGCTCGCTGGGTCAGCCAACCACGCTGCGCGGGCAGGCCTGCTCCCACCAGGAGGCCCCGGGAACCGAACCCGGGGCCTCCCATATGGTAAACGGGAGCCCCACTGATTGAGCCACAGCCGCCTCCCTCCACTTTAATTTTTAGCACAGCAAATATCAATATAACCCACATAATCTACATTGACAAAAAAATCTTTGGGGTTCTTGATCATTTTTAGGGGTGTACGGGATTGTGAGATGAAAGTTTCAGAATGGCCAACACCATTCGCTGCCACCCTACTCTGCCCTCAGGCGGGTTTTGGCATTTTGTCTGCTAAGATCTTCACTGCTAGGACTGTTCTACTTAGTTTAGACATTTGATCATGACCTAGGAGGCATTACAGCAATCAACCCGACTGTCCAACCTAATGGAACAGGTAAGCATTGCTTGGTTTGGCCCAAGAAATCTAAAAACTAAACAGAACGGAGATCTAAAAAAGGTTCTAGATAGTATCTGGAGCACAGAGGGTGAGTTTAAAGCATGACCCGAGCAGAGCACGGAGCCATACACCACCAGGCACCAGGGCTTGACCTCCCTGCCTGCAACCCCAGGAAAGCCTCGCAGCCCGAGAAGAAAGCTGGCCACCCCTGCTCCCCAGGGATTCCAGGGCCCTGGGTGCCGTGAGCCTGCTGATGGTGCTGACGGCTCACAGGGGACAAGGCAGGGCTCGGGGGGTGGGGGTTAGGTGTGAGGAGCCCCCTGGCTCCCCAGCATGGCTCCCTGGCACGTACCCTGCACTTGAGCTCATATTCCTTCAGAATGCCTGCGAACCGCTCTTCTTGGGTGAGCAGCTCCATGTTCTGAGGCTCTAGCTGGAAGTCAGAGTGGGGAGGAAAAAGATGATGTCAGGGGCCCTCAGGTTCCCAGACCTCAGGCCTCAGGCCAGGGGAGACGTCCGTGGGGTTCCTCCCTCCCTCGCCTCCAGCACTTCGGGTCTGGGGACCTGCTGGGCTTCTACCCCTCACCAGAACCAGCGTCTCCAGCATCTTCACTCCCCTCACCTTGTTCAAAAGGTCTCAGTGGCAGAAAGGTTTCCTGGATTTATCAGAGTGGCCACCGCTCACCTCCCTGCTGCCTGCGGTCCAGCCCTGAGGCTCTCATCCTGGACACCCTCTGCCTGGTCCCTGCCTCCCATGCAGACTCTTCCCTCTGCCTTATTCTCCCACCATGGGCAGGGGCAGGCTTGGGGGGCTCATGTGTGTGGGCTCCAAGCTCTAACCTCTCCCAAGTGCCCTAAGACACTCAGAGAGGCACTGCTTTAAGGGGTCTGGATGGCACCAGCTGGGCAGTCTTATCACTAACAAGGCCTAAGTGTGCTGGCATTTCTGGGTCACAGGGGCACTCCTGCATGGCCACAGAAGGGAGGAAAGCAGAGGAAAGTAGTCGTATTAATCTTCTCTCCATTCTAGAATTTCCAGAGACAAACTCTGATTCAGCTACTCATGTCTTTTTTTGCAGACGTTGGACACTGTCACTCACTGCCCATGGGACCCCTGCCCTGCGGTACTAATAACTCGGGAGAGGACTTGCCTTGTCCTTTAGCACAGACTCGAGGTCGCTCTGCAGTTTCAGGACCAGCTTCTCTGATTCTGAAAGCTTCTCCACGACTTCAAGAATCTCCTTCTGTAAGCGGCTGTTTTCCTACAAGATACAGGCCAGGGGTTCGCCCAGGGTGAGAAGGAAGTGGGGCTGCGGCAATGCTCTCATCACCTCTCTCTCAGCAAGAGGCTTATTCACCACGGCAGTCACGGCCAAGAAGAGCCCTGCAAGGCGGGGAGTCAGGGCTCGCTGTCCTCCATGCCGGGCTAGGGGCTGTGTGGGGACGCCCACAGCCACCGACCCCCTGGACCCCCACGATGCTCCCTGCTTTTCCTGCTGTCTGTAGTTCTCCTGCCCTGAGTGCTCGGAAAGGTCATGGTCACAAGTAGCCTAAGAGGGGCTGGTGACACATCATGTCCGAGCATTTTCTACACGAGGGACTTGAAACTGCACCAGCACAGCTCAGAGGTGCACCTGGGGAGCTGCAGCTGGAAGAGGTGGGAGCAGGGAGGGCCAGTCTGGCCTCTGGTCAGAGGCTCTGCAGGGTGCTGCAGGATGCGAGACTAAGGGAGTGGGAAGGGTGGGTGTACAAGAACCCACAGGGTTCAGGAGCATGATGTATATCATCCACTCTCAAATTTTTAGAAAATAGATCAACAGCCAGATAGGTACAGGTGGGTAGGCAGGCAGGCAGATAGAGAGATGATAGATGATTAGACAGATAGATACATGTAGACACATAGAGGTAGAAGTAAATGATGATAAATATATGACTAGATATACATAGAAACATAGAGATCATCATGATGATGACAGATGATGGAGAAATGACGGAGACAGATGATAAAAATATGATGGATAGATAGATTGGAAAAAATATAATGACTCGGCAAATGCAGCAAAATATTAAAGGTAGATCTGGCTGTCTGGGTGGAGTATGTTGGAGGTCTCTATATAGGTTTTATTTTATTTTTTGTAGCTGTCCTGTAAGGTTACAATTATTTCAAATTAAAAGTTAAAAAAAAAAAAAAAAAAAAAAAAAAAAGCACCACAGGGCTTAGAGGGGAAAGGAATACATAGGGCAGAGAGCCTGGAAGGAAGGTAGGTAGGGTCGGGGGGTCTGGGACAATGGTGGCTCTGCATCCCACCACCCAGATGGGCTCGGCCTGCTCCTCACGCCTTGCTCCCTCACCTCTCCCTGGAACAGCTGCCCCACCTCACACCTGAGAGACCAGAGCCCTGGGGCCAGCTGCAGGTGTGGGGCACGGCCCTGGGCCCCCACCAAAGGCCCTAGGCACAAGCTCAGGGCTTCTGCAGGGTGAGGCTCAGTTTCGGGTCCTTTTTGCTAATTCCATACTGTGCTTGTGGTCTCTGGGAGGGGTGGAGCTGCTGCCACATAGCTTCCCTGACCACTGTCCCCCACCCTGGAGCCACAAAGAGTCCTAAGCTGTCCTGGCCAAGCACCTCCTCAGAGCCGGGCCCAGTCTCACCCCATTTGCCTTTCTGTGGCCATGCCAGGCGTGTAACTGAACCCTGTGGGTACTGCCAGTTATGTAATCCATGTTGGCTAGAGGTGCACTAGGAAAGAGGACACTCCCCAGCCGTGGCACATGGTCCTTAGTTTAAAATCACAGGCGCTTCCTGACCACTGAAATGTAGGCTTTTTAAAGCAACTGGGAGATGATGAGTACAATTGTGGCCTCGATTAGGAAGGACCCTCTCCCACCCACATCCCTAAGTTATCACCATCCCTCCACCTGCCCACCATGGTGCCTTTTGGGCAGGATGCCCGGGGGTGGCACCTACTCTACCTTCCAGGCCAGCGTCAGCCTGTCCCGGAGCTGTGTCTCCTCTGCCTGTAGCCGCTCGACGTCCCGCTCCAGCGCAGCTCTCTGCCTGGCGCTCTGCTGCTGGATCAGCTCTCGCTCTGTCTCTGCCTCGGACCGAAGAAGGGCCAGCCGTCCTCGGTATCCCTGCTCCAGGTGTCTGCAAAGTGCATGCACACACACACATGCACATCATGAGCTTTCACTAGATATCTCCCACCCCCTTGACCATCACCCCCAAGATGGTGTACCTTTCTGGTGATGCAGCCCCTGCCTGCTCTGAAGCCCCAGTGCCCTGAACATGTGGGCCACTCCATCCTGGACTGAATAGGTCCCTGTTTGCCAGATGGGAGCCACCTTCCCTGAGTGAAGGAAATGCTCCATAGGCTGAGTGATGGAAGCTTCTCCATCACTGGCCAGGTATCTATCAGAGGCGAAGGCAACCCACACAGGGCAACAGGAGCTAAATGGACTCAAAAGTGGGCTGCACCCCTGCAGCACTCCGTGGAGAGCGCAGAGCTCCAGGGGTAGGTCCCGTGGGCACCCCCTTACAGCTTTCTGTCACAAAGCACATGCGCGTGAACTCTTTTGACAGCTAAATCACCTAAAAGCAACCTCTCTTACCCAGAGACTACATAAAGCAAATAAATCCCAGAGTAATCCTAGAAAACAGGAGGCCTTTTCTTTCTCAGATTCTGCATTTACCTTCTGCAATAACCATTTCTGTGTAGAAGGAAAATCGGGGCTGAATTGTAATCCTGTCACTGAAACAGCCGTTCAGCAGGATTGCTGGAACCTAGTGTTATCGAGACTAAACACGAGCGAGACTTCCTTCAGCAGAAGGCTGGGCGCCCTTAATAATTCAGTATATGAGAATATCTGAGCATCACTACTCAGCTGACAGGGTCTGGACTTTTAATCTCAGGACTTTAAAAAATAGCTTGATCTATTTGACTACTTTAACACTCCACAAACCTTTGGGGTAGTTTGAAAAATTCATATTTGATTGTACCGCTCCTTTAAAAACCTTTGAAATATCCCACAAAAGGGAAGTAGTTAAACAAAATAAAGCAGATCCACCTAATGGGATGCTCAGTGGCCATCAGAAGTGATGGCTGGAAAAGTATGTTGGGAAGAAATAATCACAATGTGATGTGCTAAGCAAAAAACAACTGGGTTAGGGGAGCTGATGTGGCTTAAGCAGAGAGCACATGCTTCCCACATGGGAGGTCCCGGGTTCAGTCCCTGGTGCCTCTTAAAAAAAAAAAAAAAACAACAAGCAAATGAAGAATCCATCATGGGAGCCTATGTGGCCCAGTGGTTGAGCACTGGCTTCCCACACATGAGGTCTAGGGTTTAATCCCTGGCACCGGTACCTCAAAACCAAAACCAAACCAAACCAAAACAAAACACGTTATGTTGCGCAAAGCAAGCCAGACACAAAAGGACAAATACTGTATGACTGCTTTACTATGAACCAAATATATTGTGTAACAAATTGGATGATTCAAAAAAATTATATGTATCCAGTACACTTTAACTGAGAAATGTATGTTTTTATTCAACTGTTTTCTTTCTCTTTTTTAATTGTTTATATTTTCAATTATTAAGTGTACAAAATAAAGTAAAAAAAAAAAAAGAACTAAGGGAATAAAAATATAGATACTGAAAAAACAAAACAAAATAAAAACTGGGTTATAAAGAGTAGATACAGTATGATATAATTTTGAAAAATGCACAGAAAAAAGATATGAAGAACATAAAAATGTTAGGAGTGATACCCACTGGACAGTGACATTTCTAGTTTTATTTTTCCTTTTATTTGTATTTCCCAGATTTTCTATAATGAACATGTATTACTTTTTACTAGCGCAATCATAAAAGCTATTTTTAAAAACCTACTGATAATTCACCCTTTGCTTAATGGGTTAAAACCCAAAGACACCCACATGGCCCAAGAAGCCTTTTGAGCTTCAGCTCAGCCTCACCCTTAGTGCCTGAGATGTCCCAGACTGAGATCTCACCTCAGAGTTTACGATTTTCTGAGCCCCAGGAAAGACATAGCACAAAATTCTCCCCAGATGGTCAGGAGAGAATAAGCATAACATGTCTTTACCAAAGCAAATCAATTCTCAGTTACTGTGGTGGTTTGGAGCTATGCACCTCAGAAATACATGTTCTTAAACTTAATCCATTCCTATGGGTGTGATCCCTTATAAACAAGATCTTTTGAGGAGGTTACTTCAGATGAGGTGTGGCCCAGGATGGGTCTTAATCCTATTATTGAAAGCCTTATAGGGAGAAAGAGAAAAAAGCCACAGAGGGAGCAGCCAGAAGCTGAAAGTCAAAGGAATCTGGAAGACAAGAAAGAGACCAGTAGAGTCCGCCATGAGCCTTGCAGGAGCCAAGGAACAAGGATCATGGGCAGCCAGCCCCAGAAGGCCAGTCTTTGGGAAGAAAGCATCTTCTTGAGACACTTTGATTTGGACTTTCTTTTACCCTCAAAACAGTGAGTCAAAACTTCCCATTGTTTAAGCCAACCCACTGCAGAGTATTTGCTTTAGCAACAAGAAAACCAAAACAGTTACTCAAAAGGATTCCCCCAAATCAATTCACATTTAGCTTTTAGCTTTTGAATGCAATTGTTTAATAAACAAACATACAAGAGTTGTCTTCCCTGAACAGCCAGTAACTGAGGGCTGAGAAGCTGGCGACTGGTGGATGGTGAGAGGAGGTCCTATGGAAGTCAGACTTTGCTGGGTGTAGCCCATAAAAGAAAAGTCTGGAGATGATCCCCCCAACTGCCCCCTGCCCTTCCCAGGGGTTTGAAAAAGCAGCAATTTAAAATCCTACTGGTGCCAACAAAGAATGAGTCTTGCACTCCCTCAGGTGGATCCTAACACCTCAGAAATAGCAGTGATGAGGCTAACAATAATGCATTGTTAAAACAGCTGCAAGGAGTGAGTGTGTGTGTGGGGGGTCCAGAATGAGGAAATGCCATTCTAGTTGTTGCTTTCCTCCAAGATTCTATCAGTTCTGAATTTGTAAAATGGTTTTGTTCTGTAGAAGCACATGCCCTATGACTGAGGAGAGCACCAAGGAGGATTCTCAAATGAGAGGAGTCAAGCCTAGTAGCTGCAGTCAGCCTTCAGTTTAAATTTCCTAATTCAACCCTCGGGAACCTGCTCAGTCCAAAGTGGCAAATGGAGAACCTGGAAGCTGGGAATTCAAAACGAATCAGCTAGGTAAGAATGAATCAGCTGAATAAAGACTATTGACTGCTGACAAGAGTAGAAACAAATGCAAGTTTTTTCTTATCTAAAAGCACCTTTGCTATCAGTGCACTCATCACACACTGTGCATTTGGGAGGGGTGGGTTCAGGAAGGCCTCAGACTCTCTGACCCTGCCTGCTCTCCCACAGATGGGAAGCCGAGGATTGGGGACAGGGGGCGAAGCCTTGCTTTTCTGGCCTTACAAAGCCATCTCCTTATAGTAACACCATGCTTATTCATAATCTCAGGTTTGACTGGAAACACTTTTGAAGTCTGGTGAAAGTATACAGTTTTAGCTTTCCTGAAAATTACTCGTAGGGAGCTACCATCCATTTACAGACACGTATGCACAATGATCACACACACACATGTACTCATACACGTGTACATCCTGACATGCATGTGTGCACTCACACTCATACATACGTGTGCTCACACACTTGCATGCACACAGCACCGCCCCTTGCCAATCACAGCAGTCCTCCTCCAGCACACACCATGCCGAGGAGTGTGTGGACTCCAACTGGTGGCCAGACCGGAGCTCAAGCCACTGCGTTTGGCCTGCCCCACCACCCCGAGGGAGGAAAGGGAATGGGGGGGTACCCAGGGCAAGCAGGTGAAGGCCCTGCCCTACCCAGAGCTCCCTCTGTAAACAAAGAAGGCAGCATGAGGAGAGGCAGTGGAGGTCCCTGACTGCCACGCGTGGATCTGAGGAAACCCCAAGAACAAGGGTCACCCTTTCCGAGCTGCCTGGACCACGTTTGGTTTCTGGGTCAATTGGCACAGCCTTGCTTGCCCCCACCCTGGGACAGTGACTGAGCTCTCTACCTCCTCGCTGTTTCTCCTGCTTGAAGGTTTCGTTTTCTTACACTCCCGGTGGCCTGCTGCCCTCCTTGAGACAGTAAGGAGAAAGAGGTCTTGAGCTGACGCTCTGGGCCACACCGCTGTGTGGTCGTGAGCCAGTTACTCAGCTGCTCCACGTCTCAGGTGCTTGGCTGAAAAATGGGAACAAGACCATCTACTGCACAGGGGTGTGGCGATAGCTAAGCAGGGCCACAGGTGTGTGGAAACACCTGGAGCACAGCAGCAGCTCTGTGCACACCCGTCACACACTGGAAGCCCCTTCCTTGAGGGCCAAGACCTCCTCCACGTCGGGCCTCAGGCTCCCAGTGCCTCTCTGGTGAAGAAAGGAATGGGGGCTCAGTTTAAGCCCCATTGCTGGGTTGTATGAACCCAAATGGAGCTGTGTGGCAGGGGGCTGGTTATTAACCCCCTGTCTACCGTGACCCCCCTGCCCATTCCCGTGGGAGACACCCGCCCGTCTTCTCCCTCTGTGTCCCTCTCATCAAACTCCCCATTTGCCTCCAAGTCCTCCTGAAGGGGGCAGACCCTCTGTCTAGCCGGGTCGGTTAGGATAGCTGCCATGCCAGGTGAAGCGCGCCTTTCTCGGGATGGAGCTTGGAATGGGGGAGAGTGAAAATCACTGTCAACGCCCATCAAGGACTGGCTCGGGGTTTTAGGTGATATTCACGGCGCTGGGAAATGTTGCTGTCATGACCTTGCTGCTGGGGGATGGCTGTAAGAAGGTGTTGTCTTCAAGTGCTACAATCACTGTGACAAAAAGAAATTGTTTTTGAAAAAATCGATTCCCGTGGGTGTGAGACCCTATGCATTAGACTATGTTAAGGGACCTTGATTAGATCACTTGATTAGACTGCTTTCGATTGGGCTACTCAGTAGGTGTACTCAGGTAGGGTCTCTGCCCTCTTGCTGGGTCTTATATAAACGGAGACACAGAGGAAGACACACACAGAAAAGTGAGCTGTCATTTTGATCCTGCCGTGGGAGAGAGGACTTGAGGATCGCTAGCAGCCAAAGTCCCCAAGAGGCTGGGACTACAGAGCAGCTCAAGGCTGAAGAGACAAGCCATATGCCTGATCACCTACAGCTGGGCTTCAGGAGACAGTGAGCCTGGAGGGGAAGGTAGGGACCTTGGCAGAGATCAGCTGCCATTTTGCTTTGCTACCAGGATCACCAGTGGCTGACGTTGGTGAGAAAGCAACTCTGATGGTACTTTGATTTGGACATTTCATGGCCTCAGAACCGTAAGATTTTCCCCTAATAAAATTCCATTATAAAAGCCAACCCATTTCGGCTACTTTGCATCAGCAGCCCTGTGGCAAACGACGACAATCACACCAATACGGGAGGGCAGAAGGGCCCAAGGTGTAGGGACGAGGGTGCTGACACATCTCAAGCTCTTGCAGACATTTGCTCACTGAGCAGATGCATGAGTGAACTGCCCACATCACATCAGTGGTTATTTCTTTTCCCGTCTCCTCATTTTGCTGAGCCCACAGCTGGACTCACCATCTTAGATATGCCCACGGCAGACTCATGAGGCTCTAGGCTTACGGCTTTAATTTCCCATCGGCCTTGCTCCCCCACTCTAGAGGGGAGGTCTTCCCATTTTACAGATGGGGAACCAGAAAGGATTGGCTCACCCAAGATGGCAGTGAGGGAGCTCAGAGCCAGGATTCTAACTAGCTCCATCCAGCTGCTCCAGCCTGGCTAAGGCAGACCTGTATACCCCCTGCCCAACCTCCCAATTGGGCAAGGGGGCAGAAGCACCAGCAAGGAGAGTGGTGAGGGTCGGAAACCCATCTTTCTGCAGGATGTACCCTGGGTGAGCAAAATCTTCTAGAAGGTAAATAGCCAGTTGGGCCTCTAGCAAAGACAGGCCAGTAGAGCCTCTAGCAAAGGCTGTTTCTCACAGCTGGGCTGAAAAAGCCCCTCTCCTGCTGCAGCCTGGGAAATCCACAAGGGCTGGGTCTCCATAATGGTTTTGTTTAATTGACCAGAGAGATGGCTTTGTGTCCATGGAAAAAAAAAAAGAAAAAGAAAAAAGAAACCCTTTTCTCTGGACTGTCTGTCCACCCACCCTGAAGACCCACCCCCCCACCCCCACTGCCATCAAGGGATTTCTCAGTGCACAATCAGGGAGCCAGGTGAGGAGTCAGATTTGAGTATCTGGATGCCTTCCTGCAGAGACATAGGGTTATGAATCTGTTCCCTAGCCCTCTCTCAAAAGGTCCATCTGTCTCCCTCATCACACACCACATATCTGGGCGATGAAAGGACACAGCCTGAGTATGAAAGAGCCTGACATCAGGCAGAGGAGAGTGTGGGCAGCAGAGAGAGGGGCGTCCCTGCAGCCAACAGGTACACACGGCTAGGAGCCAGTGTGTGCACCAACGTCACCTCGAAGATCAAGACCCTATTGTAAATGCATCCTTCACCTTTTAAGAAAAGACCAACCCAAGGTTGCATTTGATAGATTTTTACTGGTGCAGGTGAAATAAGAGGGTCTTGGCTCCATCTGGGCTGAATGCCAGCATGTTTATGACCTCAGCCTTGGCCAGGAGGAGCCCCATGTCCATCACCCATCTTGGATTAAGGGCCCTGGGTTTTTGAGGAGGGGAGGCAACAGGCCAGAGGTACCAGGAGGGAGAATCTGCCATCCAGGCCCAGGTACGGGGAGGCTGTGCCTCTAGGCCTGGTTATGGGGGAGGCTACCCCTACAGCGGAACCTACTTGATTTTCTTCTCAGTGAGCTGCTCCATGGCAGACTGGCAATCATCCATCTCCTTCACGAACTCCAGGTTCCTCTTCTCGGCTCTGTCCAGATCCTGCTTTGCTCTGTTGCGCTCCTTTGTTGCCTGTTCCACCTGCCCTCTGTCCACAGGAAGGAGACACTGTCAAATGGAGAAGCTACTGCCAGCCTGCCCTTCTGGGCCTGACCAGCCCTGCTCTGAGCCCTGAGTTTGCATAAATGACAAAAACAGTTGATGCCAAGTGGGTGCAGGCATGGGCCAGCACTGTACTCAAGCCACGTGGTGACCTGCAGCCACTTGGCAAGGCACTGTCTGCAATTATCGTGACCAATTTACAGATGTGCAGAATGGGAGAGAAGTTGGATGACTTGCCAAGAAGCACACTGCTAGAAAGCTCCTGAACCCAAGAAGTTTGGGCCTGGAATGAGCCACACCTCCGGAGAGCTCCTGAACACGGAAGAACCGATCTGTGCACCTTGTCTCCTGCTCTGCTGCAGGCCCCTGGACCCCGGCACCTAATCAGGGATTGGATGCATGAGGGGAGGAGGAGGCTGGCCCCCGTGACCTATGCCTGGTTATAGCGCTGCCATGAGGCAGCCTGGCGTCCGATCAAGTGCGGGATGAGTCACCCAAGTCAAAAGGCAACTCCTGCATGTGGTCCCTCAGCCCCCAGCAGAGGATCTGGGTGAGCTGCCTATGGGTACCCACTGTTCTGGGGAATGTTTCTCCCACTGAAGGAGCACTTTGCTTTTCTCCTCTCTCTTCTCTCAATGTCAAGGGAGAGACTTGGGCTCCATCTTTCTCCTGTTCTATCTGTCTAGCTGCCATTACTTAATGAGAATGCTATTTCTGTTTGTCTGAACAACTCAGTGCCTAAGATAGTGTTGTCAACAAGGTTATGGTGATGACAGTACTTCTGAAGGATCAGTGACACCTGCTACACAGGATGAGATTCTGAAAAGTCACTTCCTTTCTCACTTCTTTACTGTATAAAATTTTGTTCTAATTGACACTGGCCTTGATGCAGCACAAAACAGTGATCAAATATGTGTCTTGGCCAAGTTACTCAATCTCTCTGTGCCTCAGTTTTCCACTTAAGGGTCATTATTAGGTTTAACCAAGACATGTGTGGCCCATTGCCTGGAGCATAGTAGGTGATCAATAAATGACAGATGCTATTAGTAACAGTAATATTTACCTGCTGGCACTTCTTGTTAAGACCTGATGCACTTTTCAAAAACAGAGTTCTTTTTCAGTAAACGTGATCAACTTCTCTTACCTGTTTACTGCCTAGGAAACAATAAGCATCTTGGGCAACAGACCCTACAGCTTTGTTGTTGGTGTTTTTATGAAGGATCTCAAGCAAGCGCAAAGGCAGACACGAGAGTACGATGAACCGCCATATATCCATCACTCAGATTCAACAATTATTGACTCATGGCCAATCTTTTCCACAGCTTTGGAACAATCAACAAAAACAGGAAAGAAATCTTTACACTACTCTGCTTAGCAGAGAGTGGCCTGAATGGTCAGATAAATTGAAGTAGAAACGCGTTAACCCGGAATGTTTCCGACGGGCACAGCACTTGGCCAACACTCATTGTGCACTTTGTGACAATGTTTGAAGTGTTGCTTCTTTCTCTTTTGCCAGTTGGCTCTAGCACAGGGGCCCCTGGCGGGCCTTGAAAACATTTCCCTGGCTGGCCAGAGGGTTTTCCATCTTTGCCCGGCAAGTTCCAGCATCAGCAGGAGGGTGTTCAGGTTTAAATCCTTCTCTTTGAAATCTTGCTAAAAGGGGGTCCAGTGAGGATCTTGAAATACAGATTCCCAAACTCCTCACAAAGTATGAGGGAAGGTGGGGCAACACTTAAGCTTTGCAGAAATGAAACCAGAGGAGGTGCCATTGAACTGTTTGTTCATTGGCTCCTTGGACCTTGCTCAGACCAGAAAAGTGTCCTCCCTCATGGACCATGACCTGTGTCGCCAAATCTCAGCTGTTTTCTCTCCTTGTCCTACCAAGAATGCCCTCTAAGGGGCTGGAAAGCAAACGGGACAGGGGGTGCACAAGTGCCTGTCCCAGGACTGGCCATGTGGGTGTGCTGAGGATGGGCTTCCCAGTACCCCATCTGTCCTGTCTCCCCTCAAGGCCAGCCTGGCTAGCGCACACCCCATGCCCACCCCACATCCCTCTAGGCTCTTACTGGAGGTAGCTCAGCTCTTGGCGGTAGGATGCCAAGGCTGCTCGCTGAATCACACCATTGATCATCGTGAGTTCATTGTCAAAAGCCCAGGTCAGCTCCAAAAGGTTCACCTTCTCGTCCACGCTGAAGTCGAGGCTCTGGAAATAACAAGCCAGAGGGGCAGAACAAGATGAGCTTCTTTTCTAAATGAGGACAGTCCAGGGGCCTAGACACACACTCTCTGGTGTAGGGAACACCTGCCACTGCTCTGTCCGCCCAAGTCTCTTCTTCTGGCCCCTCTCCCACGCCCAGGAACTCTGCTGGGTTGTTGATGACGATGACAAGATCCCACCATCTCACCTCAGAGGAAAGTGGCCCAGGCTGGGCAGAGACCCCCTTCCCTGGTCACAGCGACAGACACAGCGACTGCCCCAAGCAGACCCTTCATGGGAGGTGACATGAGGGCTGGGAAGAGGTCTTTCCCCCCTCTGAAATCAACTGTTTTAAGGACCATGTGAGGTTAACAGAGCCACCATATGAGGAGGCTGGACCAGAGGCCACCAGAGAGGAAAGCAGAGGAGAGAAAGGAGGAAGTCCTGAAGGAAGAGTCCTGACAATACTCCTCACATGCTTAGGTCAAGCGACGCCCTGGCCTCCACCCACCCCATCACCATCCACTTTGTGGGCCTCTAACATTCTCCTTGTGAAGTCATTTGGAGTTGGGTTTTTGATATTTCACACGGAAAGATTCCTGACTAATATATCTTTATGAAAGACATGTACCCATTGATGGTCTGTTGGTTAAAAATGATAGATCAGAGAGGGAGTGAGTCACAGCCAAAAGCATCTCCGGGAGTGGAGCAGCCTTTGCCCCTCGGTCTGGCTGTGCCATCTGGGACTGTCCAGGCTGCTGGATGCCTGGTACCCTACAATGGCTGAGTTTCAGCCCAGGAGGGTCTCTGCCCAAGGGGCCTGGTATTGTTTTTAAAGGCTTTCTCTGGGCTCCTTCATGTACTATTGTTTTGTGCAAATAGGGACATTTTTGGAGGCAATTTGGCAGACAATTTCAAGAGTTAAAATGAGTATAATTTCTAGGAACTGGTCCTCCAGAAATATCAGCACCACCTCATGGGGATATATGTGCATTATAAGTACTGGGATTTATGATACATGCTCAATGAAAGGGAAAAGGTCACATAAATTAACAAGACATACAATATGATAGCAATTTTGCAAACAGACAAAACGCTTTTTAAAACTGTATGTGTAAATATACATTTATTTTATGTGCAAGGAGAAAGTTCTGCAGATGCCAGTGAAGCCATTAACTTTGCACTTGGGAGACTCAAGGTGGGGAGACTTTATATTTTACTTTACATATTTATATATTTCTGTCAGTTATATTTTAAAATATATATTTTACAAAGGTAAGTGGGATTCAGAAAGAAAATAATAAACATTTTCAAACTTTTATTTTTAAATAACTTCAAACTTACAGGAAAATTACAAAAATAATACAAACCCCATATAGAAGAACTCCAAACCACCCACTCTCCCACAGATACCCTTGCTGCACCGTTCCATCTATCCTCATATCTATCTACTCATCCATCCATCCATCCATCCATCCATCCATCCATCCATCCATCCATCCATCCATCTCCCTTCTGAATATCTGAAGTAGGTCACAAACACACTCCTTGAATACATAATACCTCCACCCACATTTTCTATGAACAAGGATATCCACCCATGCAATTGCTTTAAGTGCAGTTATCAAGTTCAAGAAACTTAACATTGATATAAAGCTTACAGTCTATATTCCAATTTTTCATATATACCAATAATGTCCTTTTGAGCCTTTTCTCCTCCATTCCTAGATCCCACCTAGTATCATGTATTGCATTTAATTGTCATTCTCTCTTTAGTTTCTCTTTTTATTAAATTGTAGAAATTGATACAACATAAATCTTCCTTTCCTGAGCATACCATTCAGTGGGATTAATCACATTCACATTGTTGCAGTATCCTCACCATCATCCATTACTAGAACTTTCTGCTCACCCCAGAAACCCCACATTTACCTTGCATTAAAACCTCCATTGCCTCTGACCCCACCCCTGGTAACCTGCACTCTACTTTCTGTCTCTATGAATTTGCCCTGCATGGTGGTTTGGAGCTACGTATCCCAGTAAAACATGTTCTTAAACCGAATCCATTCCTGTGGGTGTGAACCCATAGTAAGTGGGACTTTTTGATGCAGCTACTTCAGTTAAGGTATGGCCCAGCCCAATCAGGATGGGTCTTCATCCCACTACTGGAGTCCTTATAAGCAGAATGAAATTGAGACAACAGAGAAAAAAGCCACAGAAGGAGCAACCAGAAGCTGAAATCAAGAGAACCTGGGAAAGAAAGGAGAGGCCAGAAGATGCTGCCATGTGCCTTGCCATGGGACAAGCCAGCCCCAGAATGCCAGGCTTCAGAGAGAAAGCATCTCCTTGATGATGCCTCAATTTGGACTTTTTTCCTAACCTTGAGAACAAGATCAAATAAATCCCCACTATTTAAGACAAACTATTGCCTGATATTTGCTTGAGGAGCCAAGGAAACAAAAATACCCTGTTATTGCAGTTCTTTAACTGTTTTCTGGAGCATTGAGAAAGATGATTCTGCCAGCTCTTGCTAGTTTTCAAAGTTTTAGGGGAGGTTGTAGAGGAAGAACCCTGGAGCATCTCGCTCTGCCATCTTAATTGGGGTGGGCAATAATAAGCATTTTTTAAAGGGGAACACTTGGCTACAGCCTGGCACCAGAGGGCTGCACTTCTCACCCAGTGTCCTTCCCTCACTCATGCTGGCCCTCATATCATCTGACCTTGCCACCCAGAGTAGAGTTCCCTCCGAATCCCTCTGTCCCTGGGAGAAATACAACTTCATGAGGAGAATCGGTCTTGTCGAGGACAACCTCCTGGGGCAGCACCCAGAAGGAAATGGAGGAATGAGGAGAAGAGGCCAAAATGGCAGTGAGCCTTCCAATCCCAACTCAGGGGAGGGAAGGTGTGAGGAGAATGGAGCCTGTCGGGGGAAAAGTTCAGTAGCACATGAGTCTTGGTGGGCTGGACTCTCTTTTTGGAATTTTGGTTAATTCTGGAACTTGGATAAACAAAATGGAGATGCACACACCTCCCTGACTGTGATGCCCAACCACAGAGACGCTTTCACCTCAAAGATGGAGTTTCTCTCCACACATCTCTGTAGGATTTGTCTTCCTCATCTTAGGAGTCAGAAAGTCTCAGGTTAACATGATGTTGGTGGTAGTGGGGGGATGGCTTAAGATACTAAAATCTACCTTCAGATGCATTTTTTTTTTTCAGTTATTTTCTCTGTGTTTTACCTTTTTAAAATAAATTTTCCTGTATTTTAATATAAAAAATGAAAAACATGTCTCATGAGTGCATTTTGTTGTATAGGATTCTCTGCTCTAATGGTACAGGAGAAGCAAAATAGCTGAGATCAAGCACAGAGAGCACCCCTCCTTGTGTGTGCCAGGGAGCATGCTCCCCCACCCTTCACCACGGGCAGATGACACCCTAGAACCTCATGGCCCCTCGGCCTGACCCGACCCTGCCTATACATTTCCCACTGGGGCAGCCATGACCGACCCGTTCCAAACCTGCAAGATCTCCTTGCCATTCTGAATCCCTTCCTGCGCCCACACAGCGGTGACCTGCTCGGGAAATGCAAAGCCAGTGCCATCGTCGATGCTGGAGAAGAGGTGCAGATCTGAGCAAATGGACACGAGGGACGAGGTCGTGGTGGTCCGGCCACCACTCTCCTCCATGAGCTGCACAATGGGAACAAGATGGGGTCACCGTGTTGGTCTGCTTGTTGTTGGTACAATTTATTGTGGTAGCATATATATATAACATAAAATATCCCATGTAAACCATTTCTAAATGTACAATTCAGTGGTGTTAATTACATTCGCGATATTGTGCAACCATCACCACCATCTGTTACCAAAACTTTCTCATTACCTCACACAGAAACTCTGTACCCATTAAGCAATAACTTCCTATCCACCCACCCCCAACCCCCAGTATTCTACTTTCTGTCTCTCTGGATTTGCGTATTCTAGATAGTTCACATAGTGGAATCATATAATATTTGTTCTTTTGTGACTGGCATATTTCACGCAGCAGGATGTCTTCTCAGTCTGTTTATTTATCTACTTATTTTTTATTAGAGAAGCTGTGGGTTTACAGAACAATCATGCATAAAATACAGGATCCTCACATACCACCCTATTATTAACATCTTACATTGGTGTGGTACATTTGTTACAATTCATGAAAGCACATTTTTATAACTGAACAATTAGCTATAGTCCTTGGTTTAACTTAAGGTTCATTGTTTGTGTATTGCAGTTCCATCAATTTTTTAAAAATTCTAATAACAGATATTTAACTTAACATTTCCCCTTTTAACCACATCCAGATATATATTTCAGTGCTGCTAATTATGTTGACACATGTACTATCATCATCACCATCCACTACCCAAACAGTTCCATTGTCCCAAACAGAAACTCTGCACCTTTTAAGCCTTAACTTCCTATTTGTAACACATTTTTCTGGCCCCACTGACTTGTGCCAGGCACTCTGCTATCTCATTAAGGCCTCGCAATAATAGCCCCACAAAATTATCATATATCTCCATCTCCTAGGTGAGGAAACAAAGGCTTGGCACAGTTAAATGACTGGCCAAAGATCATGTCACTCTGTAAGTGGTAGGGCAGGGATTGGGGACATGAACCCAGGGCTCCCCAAGGGCCCCTCCTGTGTCTCTCTTACCTCAGATGTCAGACCTACCCACAGGGAGCTCCACAGGGAACTCCAGTACCTGCACAGCTTGTTGGTCAAGCTCCCAACCTGTCTGTCCACCCCCACCCCCCCTCCAGTCCTGGGCTGGTCAGCACATGCTCCGTGGTGGATGATGACGAGACATTGTAACATTTCAGGGCCCAAGGTGGCACATGCCAGTCTTAGGGAAGTTTGGTCTGGGGAAAAGAAGGGCATAAAAAGAACATCCTGAACATGCTTGGCCCCCTGAGAACTGAAGGACTGAGCAAATGCATGTTCTTTCATCCTCAGAAACACGCAGCTCACAGCTGAGCACCAGTTTTAAGATAGAGGCAAAAAACCTCTCAGCCAGGAAGCAGACTGTGAGGCTCAGGTGCAAAGCCATAAGGGTGAGAAGGGTTTTCCTTCACACTTTTGCTGTCCTATGGTCCTTCACAATAAATAGGAGCTGTCTGGAGCCACAGGGACCGAAGATGAGTGTCCTCCTTCCAGAAAAAGAGCTCAAGACGGGCAGCAGCTCCCACCATACTCATGATAAAATCCTCCCTGGCTCGATGTGGCCCTCTCCTCCCTTCACCCAGTAGGCTCCAGATCCGGAGTCTTCTGGCAACACCTCAAACATTCCAAGTCCATCCCTGTTGCCTGAAACACTTGCCCCCCAGCCCTTCCTTGGTATGCTCCTCACTCACTCAGGTCTCTGTTCAAAAGACACCCCCAAGAGGCCTGCCCTGACCACCTTTTCCAGGTATCACCAATCACCCCTCCTCTCTTTTCTCTGGTGAAGTTTCCTCCACATCCCTCCTCACTTCTGAAGTTGCCTTTTTATGGCTTGCTTGTTCACTGTCTTTCTTTCTATAGATATGAGTTACATGAGAGTAGGGACTACTCCTGGTCTGTTCTCAGCCGAGTCCCTGCCTCTTGATAAATAATTACAGTAGAGTGAGCAGTAGTAAGTGCTTGCTTAGCTCTACTGGTGTGTAGGTATGAACTTCATAACCCTACAGAGAAGGTGTTTTGCTCCATTTACAGAAGGGGAGAGGGCAGCTTGAGAATGTTTCCTACCTGCTCAAGGCCACGTGTAGAGAAGTTCAGGCACCCCACTTCACCTGAAACCACCCAAAACCTCTGTGTTGGTTGGATTCATGTGTCAACTTGGCCAGGTAATGGTGCCCAGTAGTTTGGTCAAGCAAGCACTGACCAAATTATACTGTGAGTTCATTTCATGGACTTAAATCATCAGTGAGTTGATTGTATCTATGGCTGATTATATCTAGGATCAACTGAGATTGCTTTTAGCAATGTGAGATGTTGTCATCCAATCAACGAAGGCCTTAAAAGGAAAAGTGATTTCAGTCAGAAGAGAGAACTCCCATCTCTATTTCAGACAGACAGGTTCTCTTGGGGAACTCATTGAGGACCTTCATTGGAATTCCTGCCTTGCAGCCAGCCCTACGGAATTTGGACTCATGTGTCCCCATGGTCGTGTGACACAATTTTATAAAATTTCATAATATTTACTGATATCTCCTGCTGGTTCTGTTTCCCTAGAAAATGCTGGGTTTTCTAATACAAGCTCCCTCCCACCTGCTTCCTTTCTGAGAACTATGAGGGAGAAGGGGCTACCATGCTGGGTTACAGAGGAGCCCCACCGCCAGGCCTGCTGCTTCTCTCAGCATCAGCAGGAGGTGGAGCTGGGCTCAGCGATGAGTCTGTCTGGGTTCATGTCTGTGAATCCCACATGCCAGCAGGCCAGTCTACGCCCCTAGCCAAAATGCAGAGCCATGCACTCAGGACCCGACATTCTCAACCTCGCCACCCTCACACCCACCCAGCTTCTGCCCCAAAGGGGCAGTGAGGATGGGGCAAGTCTGGAAGAAGAGGTGCCAGGAGAGAGGCAGGAGCCCAGTGCTCTGCAGCCTAAAGCTCTCCTCTCCCCAGCTTGGCTTTACGTGTCCCAAAATATGTGTGCATATAGGGTGGAGGTGTATGTGCTTATACATGGGTGTGTGTACACAGTGGATGCCTGTGCACGTAGTGAGGGCATGCATATAGAGTGGGTATGTGTGATAGTGAGTATGCATTTATATACTCTGTGTGTGTGTGTACAAAGGTGTATGTATACAGTGATTGTGGGTGGATGTGTATACAGTGGGTTTGGATGTGTGTGTGCATAGTGGGGGTAAGGTGTGTACAGTGTGTGTATGAATATACAGTAGGGGTGGGAGTTTTGTGTAGAATGGGTGTGTGGGTGTATAGCGGGTATGAATATGTGCAGTGTGTGTATAGTGGGGATGCGTATACAGTGGATGTGCATAATGAGTCTATGTATAGATACAATGAGTGTGGTTGTGTGTGTGCACAGTGTGTATACACAGTGGATGTGGATATGTGCTGGTAAGTGTTCTGTGTAAATTATGTGAACGAGTAGATACAGTGTGTCTATAAGCATATATGGTGAGTTTGTGTGTAGTGTGCCGTATACAGTAGGTGTGTATCTAGAGTGGATGTATTGGTGTACATGGCTGGAAGTGTAATGGAGGTGTGGGTGTGCACACAGTGTGTGATTACGTCAGCCTGGCTGGGTTATGGTGCCCAACTGAGGTCAAACACTAGCCTGGTTGTGCCTGTGGAGGTATACTGCAGCTTGCAGCAGCATCTACCATCAATCGGCCATAAGTAAAGGAGATGAACCTCCGTGACGTGGTGGGTCTCATCCAATCAGTTGTAGTCCTTATCACAGGGCTTTGGGGGCAGCAAGAACTGAGGTTTCCTGAGTTCAGAAGGAATTCTTCCTCAAGATGTCCACATCAGCTCTCACCAGGATATCTAGCCTGCAGCCTGCCCTACAGAATTTGGAGTTGCCTGCTTCCACGATCACGCGAGCCAGTTTTTAAAATAAATCTCTTTCCACACGCACATGCGCGCACACACACATATCCTGTTGGCTCTGTTTCTCTGGAGAATCCTGACTGACAGGTATGTGCATACAGTGCGTTGTTTACTGTGTATGGATAGCTGTACGGCATGTGTATACAGTGGAAGTGTGTGTACAGTGTGTATACAGTGTGTGTTTAGAGTGTATTCGGGGTATGTATAGTTGTCCAGTGACAGTGTGTATACAGTGTATGTGTCCAGTGTGCGAGCACGTGTGCACAGCAAGTGCAGATGGTCAGGGAGGGATGGTGTGCCCCGCCAGCAGTGCCAGGTAGCAGGGGAGAGGGCCTGCTGTGGCTGGAGAGGACCGAGGGCTGAGGGGTGCTGGGAGGGACGGCACGAGGGCAACCTCAGGATGCAGGACTCTGTGCCAGCCGTCTCCCCTACAGAGGAAAGCTGGGCTGGAAGACAGGCGTTAGGCTCACTGCACTGTGCCTGGGAGGCCAGGCACCCCAGGGTGCCGCTCCCAGGAGGTCTGGGAGCACCCAGAGACCCCAGGCCCAGCCTGTTTCCTGCGTACCCAGGCAGCACCGAGAGGTATCCCTGAGCTCAGGCCCCTCGACCTCACCAGTTGCTTCAACATCGGAGGCAACTTCCCTCAAGGAATGCTAAGCACAGGACTCAGTGGGACCCTGTTATGGTTTCTTGGACCTCATATGGCCCGGCGCCTCTCCTCAGTGCACCTGAGTTTCTTTCTCCTCCGTTCTCATTGAGTGAGATCTGGAAACACTGATTTTGAGGTACACATACCTCCACCTGGAAGAGAACAATGCTACCAATCACTCTTACCACCTCCCACAAAATCCAAGGCTGTCCACATCAGCAAAGACCCGCCAGCAAAACTTCCTCAGAGCAGCCTGCTCTGCTGGGCGAGAAGGAAGTCGTGTGGAGGAGGACGAAGGGCTGAACCAACAGTCCCGACAAAAGCCACAGCTTAAAGAACTACTGAAAATCTGCCCTCCTCCAACTACATGAAGGCCGCAATAGTAAAATTCAGGACAGGATGGGAGAAGGCAGGCGGGGGGGACTTTGAGGACTAACTCTAGAGACAACGCAGCGGACTCCTTTGGTGACATGGCTTGCTTGCCACATCACAAGGGGATGGGGAGAGAGGGAGCCTTCTCACTGGACTGTATCCCACAACTGGGAACATGCAGGAGGAACTGCCCTGTTCCAGACACTGTGCATTACCTTCCACAATCTCACAGCTCCCCGTGAGGCGGGCACCCTAGCTGACCACACTTTATAGGTGAAGCACCTGAGGCTCTGAGAAGGTGAGTCACTCGCCCAGTGACATCCAGCAAGGGGCAGCAATGCCAGGTTGGCAGAGGCCTGTGTGATTCTAGACTCTTGTTCTATGGCCTCTCTGAGGCACACGAGTGAACACACCTTGCCCAACTCCTGGAAAAACTACTCTGGAGACACAGGTGGAAGGGCTGAGTTGGTGGAAGATGCCAAAGGTCATCAACTTCAGTCACCAGAGCGTGACAACACTGGCCGCTGTGCTTGGGGGTGTGTCATATTTTACCTGGTAATGAGACCATGGTTGGCAAGGTCTGACCAGAATGGAAGATTCCAGAAGGGAAGTGGGCCCATGACTGAACAGGCCGAGCTGGAATTCCTGAAGACTGACTCTGCCATCTCCATCTTGGTCCAGTTTGTTGAACAGGTCTTCGAGTTCCTAAATAAAAGCCACCACACCTCTGGATTAGGATAAGATGCTTCATTTGGCTCAGGGGCTCTGCCCACTGACAGCACTGGCCTGGCACCACATTCGCCCAGCACCGGCTGCCCTCCCTCATCCCAGCCCTGTCCTCCATCTCCAAGCACCCAAAAAGGGCAGTTTGTCCTTATCCAAATTCAAAACCATCTAGTTCACAACTGGCTGTATTTCCCAAAGGCCTCCCTCCTCTGTCACGTGAACGCTATGCGACCTCATCAGCTTTGACACGGCCTTGAGTGCTTCCTAAATTCCACAAATATCTGTGCAGCATCTACAAAGGCCAGGACTTGCTGATGCTAGGAAACAGACACCTGCCGCATTAGCAGTCAGGCAAGGGTGGCAGGACTGAGAACGACATTAATGCAAGTGAGAAATACTGTTTTATCCTGGTCTGCTCCTGCCTCTCTGTTCCTCTGCAGTCCTGGGAATAAAGCAGGAGGGGGAGCACCTGCTGGGGAGCACAGGCACGCCCAGAGAGAGGACAAGTCAGCCAGGCAGAAGAGGAGGAGGGTGCTATCGGGGGAGGGAGGAACGTGAGTGAGGAGCTTAAAAGTACCCGGAATTCTTGGGAGCCGCAGGGAGCTGGTGAGGCCGGGCCATGGTGAGGTGGGCCAGGGAAGGTACTGGGAGTTTGGGGAGACTGGGGTCCATGTGTGGTGAGAGAGTAGGGCCACAGAAGGTGCCGGAGTTTGGCCTTCAAAGCACTGGGGTTTTAGATGGGGAGGTGATAAGAGGTTAAAGGGTGAAGGGATTTCCAAACCCAATACCAAATCATGGCCATTTCAGACAGTAGGGGGGTATTTGGGTGGGGGGGGGAGGGCTGTCCGTCACCGCTCTACTCTTACTTCTTTCTTGAGTCCTTGCAGCCCAATGTTCTGGCAGACCAGAGCGAGCTGCTGCTTGCTGAGGTGGCTGCTGCTCCCTACACCCAGGTCGTCCCAGATGCCCCGGACCTGGCTCTCGGGGGTGTTGAAGGCAGGGCTGCAGGGCTTGTGGGGACTCCCAAAGACCTCAGGGCGCCAGGCTTGCAGCTGACCTGAAAGGGGGGAACAATGCTTACACACTGTGCATTTAGGGGGAAGCGTTGGGGGGAGCATTCCAGTGCTGGCAACATACTTTGAAATAAGACAGACTGATGGATGGACAGATGCACAATCGGACATGAACAGGAAAGTATCCAAGGTGGAATCTTTGTGTTGGGTAGATGGATGTTCTTTGTAAATTTCTTTTATGCAAATTTTGACAAATTGTTGAGGAAAATACTACCACATGCAAGGCAAGCTTTCTCTGGAGGACAGCACAACCACAAGTCTACTCAAGTCAGGCTACTGGAGACATAAAAGAGGGTTCACAGTAAAAAGGCCAACTTTCAAAAATTAATTCTTAGAAACTCTCCAAACCTCCCTGAAGTAAAGAGAACAGTATAGTGAACCCCAAGGCACCTGCCACCTGGGCTCAGTGAAGGCCAAGGCCACCGTGCCAGTTTCCTCTCTGCCCTCTAATCCCCTTTCTGCTGTTGCTGAAATATTTTAAAGCGATTCCCAGATCTCATGTCATTCTACCCCTACATATTTAATATGTATTTCTAAAAGAATGGGCTGTTCCTTATCTAACAGTGCCATTACCCCATCTAACAAAATCAGTAATAATTTCCCAAACTGTCTCAAGAATGTCTTTGTTTGAACTGGTATCCAAACAAAATTTCCAGAGAGCATCTGGTTTTATTGCCCTTAGGTCCTTTAATTGCAACCCCTGCACCCCCCTCCCCCCGCCTTGTTTAAGGAATTGTACCAGCTGTTCTGTAGAATGTCCCACAACATGGATTTCTGTTTGCTTCCTCATGAAGTTATTTAACTTGTTCCTCTATCCCTAACATTTCCTGCAAACTTGAAGTTAGCATCAGAGGCAGGTTGGGACTCGGGCTGGACTTTTTGTTTATTTTTTTTGGCAAGAACACTTCCTATGTGGTCCACTATGTTACATTGCACTTAGCATCCTTGAGATGCTAAGACTTATCTGTGAGTTCTTCAGCTGGTCGGCTGACTGGTGGTGTTGAATCTTGGAGGAAACAACTTGTAGAAGAGGAACAGTATTGGGCGTATCTGTGAGGAATTATCTATGACTGAGCTGTGTTACTAAACAGATATCTCCCCCCACACCCGAACCACACTGCCAAGAAAAATACAGAAGGAAGACTGCTTTCTATGTAACTCAGACTTGGAGCACACCCAAGTTCTTGTTCAGTAGTCTGGAACTTCCAGTAGACGAATCATCTTGGCATTCAATTAGTAGTAATATAGTCACCTTCACCCAATAAGGGTCAGGCTTGCAGGTTCTTGAATGGTGCTTGGGTGAGGGAAAATGCAAGGAAAGAGCCAAGCAGGAAAAGGCCACCTCTGAGATCCCTTCTAGCTTAAAACGTTTGAAATTTCAAACTAAAATGTGAAAGTAATCCTGATACTGGGATTTATTCCTCACAGTTGTCAGAGTAGGTCAAATAAATAACTGGTGGTTTAGCATGAGAGTATCTGAATGCACTGTGAGCTCTACCCCAGAAATGGAAAGGTTTTTATTCAAGGTTGGGAAGAACCCTAATTACAAAAACCAACCAAAACCTACTTTCCAAGAAGAGGGGTAGAGTGACCTTCTCCCATTAAATCTTTCTTTTGCTAGCCTAGATTTAAAATTTCAAGTCTAATTAGAGTAGAACATGATAGCTTGATCTGCTCGTTCCCACACAAAAGGGTCTATATGCTTTGCCAGCAGCACAGATGGAAACGTGGCCATTCCCCTACATTTACCAAGGTAAAATTTGAACAAAAAAATCATCCTAGCACTCAGCCTAGAGGGTGCTTAATTCCAACTGTAATTTTCTGTTCCAGCAGAAACCTGAGGGTGACTTTGGCCCCCTCTCTCTAAGCCGAGGTTCCATCCCTTCCTGCCCTTAGTGAATACCCATCTTTAATGCCTGTTGCTCACTGGTGAAGCCCAGAGGGCAGGGAAGCTGCAGACAGGCTGGAGGAACGTGCCCAGCCTGATTTCCTGCCCAGCTTGGTCACTTGCAGGCTGGGAGTGGCTGACCAGGACTTGAGGCCACTTCAGGGGTGCCCTGAGTGCCAGACTTGGCACTGAGCGAAGGTAGAGGGCACCAAAGAGGAGGCTGTGGTTTTACCTTGAGCTTCAAATAATTCATTCTGAGGTTCTTTAGCACTTTCAGCTTCTTCGTCTGACTTGAGACTCTGTGGATAAATGTAAAGAGAAGGATGTAAAGCTCCCAGGGAATATGGGAGGTTGATGGGATATGAAAATGAGACAGAACAATATTTTTGGGGGGTAGGGTAGGACATCTGAGGAAGAGGACCAAGAGCTGGGTGTAAAAGGCAGGACGGTCTGGAGTCAAACCCTGGAAAGCTCTCTCTTTGCCCTTTGGTAGATGGCCACAGGACACCCAGCAAATACCATCACACCTGAGCCAGCTCCCCACGTGGCTACGGCAGGAGCGAGCACTGAGAGCCATGACACAGACATGTGCTTACCATGCGAGCAGGTACTGAATCGCCTCTCACAAGTGGGAGGGCTAGAAAGTGCAGACTGGGACATTCTGCATAGTTGGGGTCTTCAACATAAACCAAAGACCATCGGAGTTCTAATTAAAAGCAAAATCAAACACCTTTATTCTCATTTTCCTTAGGAAAATGCTCCCTAAGCCAGCATCTCCTTGTGGTACAAGCTTCAGACACCAGTAACTGAGAGGGGTCTTGATGAACATTTATTTCAGCCACAATCTCAAAAACAAGGCTAGCGACAGCATTACCTCTCACGTCCTGCCCCTTATCATCCATGTAAGTTCAGCACAGTCGGGACGGCAGAGAGGGTCTTTCTGTCCCTGTAAAGCAACCTCTGAGCAATGCAATGCTCAGCAAGCACCAGGCACACCACAGCCTTTGCAAACTTGTACCACAGACAGGAGGTGGGGACATCAAGAAATGTGTGACTTGAGGAAAAATCTCATGGTCTAGTGACTAAGCCTGCCAACCTGTGGTTCAAAGTCTGCTTTGGACCAGATGCTCTGACTTCCTGTGACTGAGTGTAGAATAAATGCTTGGCTGATCAAGGCTCAGGATTCTTCAAAGCACTGAGGAGCAGAATATGGGAGTAGGCTAAAGAAAGCAAGAAAGTGGTGGAATCCAGCATGTGAGCACAAGAAGAGATCTGAGATGGCCTTGCCTCAAACCTTTGGCTTTATCTTGGGGAAACTGAAAGAACTCAAGTGGATCAAGTCCAGCAGAGGTCTGTGGAATCTACCTTCATAGCTCTCACACTCTTGAAGTTAAGGGAAAAGTTAATATATTCGACTCCACTTACATAATGCATTCATTATGTAAGTCCCAAAAGCAGCTTTTCCCATCTTCACTTTTTGAGGATCAAAGATGATATAAAAAGCAGAACAGCTACAACGAAGGTAGAGTACTATAATCCAAGGAGTGAATTAACTCGACCCTCTTGTATCTGAGGTCCAATTTTAAAAAGGAGAACAGAAAGGCAAATACCCTGGATCTGTTGGCATTGTCCAAGTACATGTAGCTAGCAAATATCTGAAAGAAAAAACTAGGATTTAAGTATATGTTAATTTTTCTTCTTTGCCTCAACAAATGTTGAAAATATAAACAAACTAATTTGGGATCCCAAAGCTGTCTTATTAAAAATAAGTTCTTGATACAGGTCTATCTTTCAGAGGTTGACATCAAAGAGAGCAGAAACCAGGAACCTTCTAGAATCCTTGAAAATGGGTCTAACAAAATCTACACGGATATAATTCCTTATGTGAAGTACAGGGAGAACCTGGTAGGCAGCCACTTGCCTGGACTAATCCAAGGACTGGGGGCAGGGATGTCTTGAATTAATTCCCCATCTACTGGGAGGGTTTGGTACTTATCTGCAAAGCTGAGTAAGAGTATGGGCCTTGGTATAGTCTAGTGTTTGAGACAGGTGAGATTGTGAGCATGGTACCTCCAAATTCTTAACTGTGAGGCTGCCACCAGAATGGCATCCTCCTTTTTAAATCCTTGGAAGAGAAATACTTCATTTCTGGAAAGCCATGCAAGGATCATTTTTGCACTGCTAGAAGAAAAGTGGAGTGTGAGTGGGGGTAGGCGAAAGAGCAAGGGGTTAGAAAGAAATAATTGATACGAAAATTCTGCACTGCCCCAATGTCTGAGGGAGAAGGCTGTGTGACCAGGATCACAGAGACAATTCAGAATGAAACTTGTGAATCCCTCTTCCAAGACTTGAATTCCTGAGAAGACTGCCTCCCTCGCCCAGCCTCTGTAGGCGCAAGATATGAGCAGGGACTCAGAGGAATGTTATGAGCCCAGTGCTCAGCAACGTGGGACCCACCTCTACACTCTCCAGAGAAGCAGATCGCCTGAGCTGGCTTTTCAGGCTGGCCTTTGCAAGCTGGTCTGAGTATTTGGGTTCGGTCTCAGAATCACGGCGCTCAGGCCACGTCCGCCGACCGTACCTCTTGGAGCCATTCACGTACTTTGGTGGGACGGCATGTGGAGCAGCTGGAAATGATAACAGAGACTTGGTGAGATATAGGCTCCCGCGGGTGAGTGCCTTTACACGCACGTGGACAATGTTGGGAAGAATATGAGAAAATCAAACTGTGGTGACCGCGTTACTGTGTGGGAGGCCAAGAAAGCTGAGGCTGATGAGACAGGGACTTTACACTCTAAACACTTTGTACTGCTTAAATGTTTTCAAGCATATTTTGCTTTTGTTTATGTAGTAAGAGAGAAATACAAAATCTAGTTTTCTCGGCAAAGGAAAAACTTTCACATGTTCAAGCAGTATTTAGCTGAGAGACCTGCAGCTCATTTCCGATGGTGACTCACTTTAGACTCTAGCTTGAAGGAGGGAGAAGCAGTGAATGGGACCTGTAGGAGAGACATGGGGCCAGGGAGCCAGTTGGAGAAGCACCTCTGAAACTCAGCAGCACATCTCGCATGTCTTGGGCAGAAACAGGCAAACCTAAAGTTTTGGGGTGCATGGTAATCTCCTAAACTCTAAACGACTCCTGGTGCTTATTTCTTCCCCATGCTTGCACAGAGTAGCTGGGACCTCTTGACTCGAGAAGAAACCACTGCTGACACTAAGCCAAATTCTAGCACAAATATGTACAGTGGGCAGGGCAAGAAAGAGAGGTGGGGGTTGAATGACAGGCACGGTAGTCATGAGGAGACCCAGATTTCACAGAGAGGAAGCAACCAGAATGGGGAGGATCTGAGAGAAAGGGCACACCATCAAGATAAGACCAGGCTAGAAAGAATGGAGGAGCCTTTCCCGGCAGATATGTCTTTTGTCTCCCCCAAACAGAAGTCACACTCCATAAGGCCAAGCACCACCTCGTTTAGTTCCTCCAAGCCCAAAAGGCTGGTCTATGGCTGCTGACCTTGGGATCACTCAAACGAAGAAGCTGGGTCGAACTCGTCCAACTGGGAGGGTGGTGATGCCAGGGACAGAGCAGGGAATCTGGGGTGAGGGGCAAGTTTTAGGGAGGAAGACACACCTAGTTCCATATGGGCCATTCTGAATGTGAAGTGACAACATGTAGGGTGACTAAATAATTCATCACCCTGATGGCACACTTTTTTTTTTTAAGGAGGTACTGGGGCATGAACCTGGGACCTCATACGTGGGAAGCAGTTGCTCAACTGCCGAGCTATGTCTGCTCCCCAATGAGAGTTGGTTTTTTTGTTTATTTGTTTTTAGGAGATACTGGGGATTGAACCTGGAACCTTGTACATGGGAAGCAGGTGCTCAACCACTTGGAGCTACATCTGCTCCCTTGCTGGCACATTTTTGAGAGTCATCAGGTTACTACTAGTAACCTCCCTGGGACCATAGGTGTAAACGGGGACTGGCCCACAGATTCTAATATGGACCTAGTGCTCATGGGAATTGTCAGAGAGAAGAACGACTCCAAGTCGGCAGAAATGATACAAGAGAATATGTGAGAAAATCTACCAGTAGCTCTGAAGGGGAAAAGAGTGTCCAGCGCGAAGAAAGGCTCTCAACAAAGAGCCGCCAAGAAAGTGAGTGAGTGGCAAGTTAACAGGCTGCTCGTTGGTTATCTGTGGGTAGAGGAAGGATCCTCCTCTTTCTTATTTACTTGAGGAAGCCCCTGGAAGTGATGTAAGAAGAGGGATATCCTTGTCAGGTAGGAGGTGAGAAGCTACAGTCCACTGGAGAAACCGGGTAGGGGAGCACTCAGAGGTGAATTTTCCTCAGACATACTATGGATGGAGTCCTGGACCAGCCCATTCTAACCCACCATGGCAACTTCCTGGAGCTCGATCCACTCAGCATCACGCCTGCAGCTCATGTAACCTGTGAGTTTTTCTGCTTCCTAAGCCTAATTTTTTTTCTTTTCATTTCCCCTCTGTAGCTTATCCCCTGGTCTGTGTTTAAAACCTCCATCACTCTCCTGAATGATGCTTGGCTCCATTAAGCCATTGCTCCACAATTCCAGCCAGTCAGCATTTTCCTTAGACTAATGAGCTGCCCAGAAAAACACATGCTCCTTTCACAATATTCCCCCATGTCCTCCTAAGAACAGTCCGAACAGATACTTGTACAGCAGCATTATTCACAATAGCCAAAGCTGGAAACCACCCAACTGTCCATCAACAAATGAATGGATGAACAATATGGAGCACCTGAGCACAATGGAATATTATTTGGACTTAAAGATTAAAGGTATGAGGCATGCTGCAGCATGGAAGAACCATGAAAACATCATGCTCAGTGAAATAAGCAAGGCATGTAAGGTCAAATATTTTTTTAAATCACTTACAAGAGAAGTCTAGAAATAGCTAACTCACAGAGATGAAATATAGATTAGATGTTACCAGGGGATGGGGAAGAGGGGAAAGGGGGATGTTTGTTTGGGAGAAAAATATATTACCTTTTTTTTTTTTTTTTTTAAGATTTTATTTATTTATTAATTTATCCCCCCCTTGCTGCTTGTGCTCACTGGGTCAGCTAACCATGCCGTGCGGGCAGGCTTGCCTTCACCAGGAGGCCCCGGGAACCGAACCCGGGGCCTCCCATATGGTAAATGGGAGCCCCACTGATTGAGCCACAGCCGCTTCCCTATATTACCATTTTTGAAAAGTAAAATTGCCCATTACAAAGCTTTGGAAAATTCAGGCACAAAATAGAAATGAGAAAGAATGCTGAAAAGCATATTCCACTTAAAGAGCCAGGAAATTCAGTATTAGCTCTTTCTCTCCAGAGAAATGGAAACAGGGCTAACTGCCATTTCATCAATGTTTTCTGTAACGCTTTAAGGATTTCTGAGGATTTTAAAAATTCACAGTTTTAAACATAACAAGTAAACCTGATAACAAATGATATACTGAGGTTGAAAAAAAAAAAAAAGTCAGTGCAGAAGCATATCACCCTCCCTTGGTCTGGGAGAAATGCTACAACAGGAAAGGGCGTCCATGTGGTGAGCCGGGACAGAAACAAGAAAGGCGGAAGAATGAGCAGTGGTAAGAGTGTATGAGGCGGTGTCAGGTATTCACAAAATCACAGATGTCATATGCTCTGGGGGCTGGAAGAACCATGTGCAGCAGAGGCGAAGCATCACATTACACTCAAATCCCTTTACAACATCTTTTGAAGCGTGAGCCCAGTGCTGGGTCCACGGTGCCACATGCCCAGAGCACACCACGCACCATCCAAACCCACAACCTGGAAATCTGGAAGACAAAGGGTTGTGGCCTGGTTTGAGTCTTTTGTGGACCCGAGAAAAATCTGTTCTTAAAGCGAACCCACTCCTGTGCCTGTAAACCCATTGTAGACGGGGCTTTTGAACAGATTCAGGGAAGGGACTTTTGATTAGATTGCTTCAGTTAAGTGGGACCAGGGTGGGTCTTAATCCTTTACTGGAATCCTATATAAACAGAGGAAGGAGGAGGAAAAGCTGCCATTTTACCCTGCCATGAGAGAGAGCTCCAGGATTGCCTGCAGCCATAGAAAGGCAAAGAAAAACCTGCAGTGACAGAGAGAAGCCACAGAGAGAGCAGCCTGAAGGAGAACTGGCCACAGGCATGCCCGATCTCCCACAGCTGCAACTTGATTTGGACATTTTCACAGCCTTGGAAACATAAGCTTCTACCCTACTAAATTCCCATTATAAAAATCAACCTATTCCTGGTATTTTGCATAGGCAGACTTTAACAAACTAAAAGAGGCTGTTATCTTGATTGTAACCATTAAAGCACATTCAGTTATAATTTAATAATGGCCTTTAATGGAAGGAATAAAATGACAGGGAATCAGGACTATTCTTCAAAGTCCAGGGTATGTGGTCACATAATGAAACTCTAATCCTGGAGTTCCAAAAGACCATTTTCCTGAGCAAGGTGGGAAATGGTGGGAAGGACTGGAAAGCGGGTTAGCAATGGGGAAAAGAGCGATATCACAAAGTAAGTAGAAGTGGCAGAACAAAGCATCCAAAGACACTGCTCTGAAGAGGCATGGAAAGGCGTGTCTGTGGAGGGGAGTAGATACTGGGGGACGGGCAGACGGACCAACAGACATGAGCGCACTGAGTCAGAAGATGGGAAACTGAAATGGACACAGCCCTTTAAAGTAGCAGTTAGGGTTTATTCAGACTCTCGGTAAAGCCCCATGCTTTGAGGCCACCCGTGTCTGGTCGGCTCTTCAGGTTGTGGGTTCTGTACCTTTGGGATAGGTGTTTGGAGAGAGACACTAGGAAAAGCCTCATCCACTGGTCCAGGGAGAGGTGTCTCAGGTGGGGAATACAAGGTTTGAAATTCTAATCCAGAAGAAAAGGAAAAAAATCTAACTGAAATCGGTGAGAAAAAGCACAAGTCCTAAAATAGCTTCTTGTTTCTTTGGAGGAACCAAGAACATGCCCCAAAGATCAACACCATGTTAAACTTAGAACCGCCACACATGCAAGGAGAAGGCCTTTCCACAGTCTCTGGTGCCAAGAGAACATAGAATGTGAATAACATGAGGCATTCACCACTTTTAAGGCATTTTCATATCCATGATCACACGATCACATGATCTCACTGTGAAATCCTGAGTTTGGACAGGCAAGTGGTGACCTGTGCATACTAAAGATAGAAAGTGTCAGACAAAGCAGTTAATGATGCACCCAAGAGCCGGGCCATGGGCTGTGGGTAGCACTGACCTCAAGATCCCAGGCCTTCTCTCCCAGTCCAGGGCTCGTTCCGCTACCCCTAGGTGTCTTTGCCACCAGCAAGGAGTTGGGACGTATGCACTGACCACAAGCATCTACTGGAGGGCATGGGGTCTGGTGATGGTGTAGATCCAAGAGCCCAGGGCTTGGAGATGGAGAACCTGGATTAAAATCCTGGTCACCCTTGGCTAGCTGCAGGATCTTGGGGAGATCCCTTTACACCTTTGAGCCTCAGTTTTCTCATCTGACTATTGTGCATAATAACGTCACAGAATATTTGTGAGTCTTAAGTGGAAAAGATACACACAATTTATGTCAAGCCCAATGCCTGGCACACTGAAGACAATTTAAGTTCTCTTCCCTTTCACTTTGCATTCTTCTGCCCCAAGCCCCTCCAACACTGGCAGCCCATGCTCACCTCATTTCACCTAAAGATCTCTGGCACTAGCATGGAGGGAAAGAGCTCTTGCCTCTGGCCCATGCTAATCAACAGCACCTTGTGACAGTTTGAAGTTCTTTTTTGAATCCCAAGAGATTATGTTCTTAAACTAATCCATTCCTGTGGGTGTGGTACCCTTTGATTGCTTTAGATTCACTTTGACTAGATCATTTTCAATTAGATTGCCTTAGGGCATTTGATTGGACCACGTCAGTGAGGAGTGATGCAGGTTAGGTCTCCGCTCTCTTGCTGGTCTTATATAAACTGAGAGCGCACAGAGAAAGGAAGTTGCCATCTTGATCCTGCCATGTGAGAGAGAGGACTGCAAGAAGACAGAGAAGCCCTGTGAGGCTGAGAGAAGTTCCGGAGTCTGGAATCAGCAGAGCACAGAGGCACAGAAAGAGGCCACTCGAGGGGCTGGGCCCATAGAGCAACTCAAGGCTGAAGAGACAATGAGCCCTATGCCTGATCACCCACAGCTGGGCTCCAGGAGATGGTGAGTCCAGAAGGGAAGGCAGGGAACTCAGAGAATGGCCACCATCTTGCCTCTCCACATGGCTGGAGGCCAGGATCACCAGTAGCTGACTGTGGTGAGAAAGCATCTCTGCTGGTGCTTTGATTTGGACATTTTCGAAGGCTTGGAACTGCAAGATTTTCCCCTAACAAAATTCCCATTATAAAAGCCAGATCATTTCTGGTACTTTGCATTGGCAGCCTTTGGCAAACTAAGACACATCTCCTCCATCTTCAACACGCCTGCCCCCGTGCAGGAAGGAAAGCACCCAACCCAATTTTATTCATCTCCTGACACTCTTCATAGGTAGCCCAGAATGGGGTTATGAGGCTTGTCGGGTGGCTGCCATCCCACAACCTGAGGCCCAATGGAGCAGTCACAGACAATGAGTGCATCAGTCCTCATCTCCCAACTCCCACCCCACAAACATACAAACATACTTCCCACATGGGACCGTCCTCCAGAACTCTTCCATTGAGCCCTCTGTTCATCTCCCTCCACCTCCTGACCTGAACTAAAGCTAGGTGGCTTTCTATCTGACGACGTCTTCTCTGCTGGGGACACTACTTCTACTTTTAAGTGTCATCTTGGTCCCACCAACTCTATTCCTGTAACAGGATTCTAGTAAGTCATATTAGCACAGTAGTACTACACTATCATCTAAGACAAAATGTACATTTAAGTCTGTCCCTGGGCTGGGGGCAATTCTACCTGCTTTACCAACCCTCTTAATTCTTAAAATCTTTAACTCCTCCACATCCTTGAGTTAATTTTATCCTGTCCATGACCCTAAAAGGTAAGTATAGCATATATTATCATTTGACAATATTTTATGAATAAGAAACTTAAAGAAGAGAAAACCTAAATGTTTTGTCCAAGATCACACGGCTTAGTAGTGATAGAAAGTAGGGTGAAGAATTTAGTTTTCAGAACTGCCAGGTTCTTCAATTAGAATATTCAATTATACTCCAAAAAGTAACAAATAAAGAAGAGAAACTAAAGTTAAGAGGTAGAAATCCTCTTACCTGGTTCCAAAGAAATGCTCTCTTCATCAGAGGGCCCAGCACCAACATCTGATGACAACACTGCCACAAAACCTTCCTTAAATTCCTCAAAGTTAACCTGTGAATTTAAGAAAAGAGAAAGCAATGTTACTTTCAATGGATCACACATTTAATATGTTAGCCTTCTGATTTTTAACTCAGTTGTAAACATCTTATTGTTGCCTTTGGTATTAAGAATATTCATTCCATCTTTTCAAATATTTGCTTATTAAGATTTTTAAAATGGAAAAATAGAATAATGAAAGTAAAAGTGAACCACAATCCAAGCACCAAATTAACAACTTTCAAAAAGTAAATAGAACATAATTAGGAAAAAAAGCAGTACAGAAAAGAGAGGCTCGATGACCATAAAACATTAATGTACATAAAGAAAACATCCATGCCATCCCAGCCCATTGAGAAACAGAATACCACCAGCACATCAGAAGGTCCCCTCCCCTCATGTTACCTTCCTGATTATATCTTCTGCCCCCTCCCACTCTGACTTTCATGGTTATAACGTCCTCACTTTACTATTCCACATTTGTATGTATTATATGCTTTAGTTTTGTCTCTTTTTGAAAAAATTTTTAACTTTATTTTGTACATTTAATAATTGAAAATATAAACAATTAAAAACTAAAAAGTAAACACAGATGAATATATACATTTCTCAATTAAATGTAATGGATACATATAAAATTTAAAAAAAAATTTTTTTAATCAAACAATATCTTACACAATATATTTGGTTCATAGTAACGCATTCATACAGTATTTGTTCTTTTTGAATTTGATTTAAATGCAATCATATGTATATATTCTTTTGTCTTCTTTGGCTCAATATTTCTTCTGTAAGTTTCATCTGAGTTGCTATATAGAATCCATTCATCTTCTCTGCTGTATAGTATTCCATTGCATAACTGTGCAGTAATTTATTAATATATACTCCGGACATTCAAATTGTTTGTTTTTTAGCTTATTAAAAACAAGACTGCTTTGAACATTGTTGCAAATGTGGCTGGAAGGGGTTTCTCTTGAGTATATACCTAAGAATGGAATTGCTGGGCCACAGGATATCCATTTACATCCTCTTAGTAAATTTAACCTTTTAGAATTATAAAATAATAATGCTCTTTACTCCAGCAATGCTTTATATCTTAATGTCCATTTTCTCCAATATCAAAAAACACCACCAGCTTTCTTTTGGTTAGTATTTATGTGAAATACCTTTTTTCCTAAACTTTTCAACTTTTTATATCCTTATGTTTTAGATTTACCTTATGAAGGGTATATATAGTTGATTTTTTTTCCAATCTGATAATCTTTATCTTTTTACTAGAACATTTAGTCTATTTATATTTCATGTAAATCCTGATATTTTGGATATATATCTATATCTTCTATTTTAGTTTCTACCTTCTATTTGACCTGCTTGTTTTCTTTCCTCCCTTTGTATTGACTGATTATGTTTTATGATTTCATTTTTCTCTTTATTAATTTAGGAGTTGTAAGATATAAATTTATTTCTATTCTTTTATTGTTTACCCTATAAATTCTAACATGTATCTTAAGCTTATCCAAGTTTACTATTAATTAATATCTTTACCCTTTTCCATAACAGTACAAAGCCTGTGTACTTTACCTCTATTTACCACACTCCTAACTTTTATGCCTTTGTTATCATATATTTTAATTCTATATTTCTAACCCTCCCGCAATTTTTTTTTGTTTTATATAGTCAATGTTCATTTAGAATTACCTATATTTTTCATTTCTTCTTGCATTTCTGATCTTCAACCTGGGATAATTTTCCATCCTTTAGAATTTCCTTTATGTTGGATATGCTGGTACTAAAGTCTCTTAAAGTTTGCCTGAAATGTTTTTATTTCACTTTTATTCTTGAGGGATATTTTTCCTGGGTATGAAATTCAGGTTGGCAGCTACTCATTTGTTTTCTCTTATTTTCACAATAATATGGCCAAGTATGGATTCCTTTTTATTTCTGCTCGGTATTGTATAGGCTTTTGGAATTTCAAGAATTATGCTTCATTGGTTCTAAACTTTTTTCCAGCTATTATCTCTTTGAATTATGCCCCATTCGCTGCTTTCCCCCTGGGACTCTGATTAAAGGGATGCTGGAGACTTCTTACTCTATCTTTACTTTCTCTTTTTAAAATATCTTCATGCTACATTTTAGATGATTCCAGTGCATGAATGCTATTTTCATTTGTGTCTGATCTGCTGTTAAACTCTTCCACTTAGTTTGTAATATTAGTCATCATACTTTTCAGTTCCAGAAGTTCTATTTGGTTCTTTGTTCAGATTTATTGTATTCCTTTTTTCTTTTTTTTTTTTTTTTTTTTGGTATTACTTTTTAGATTTCCCACTTCCCTGTAGATGTTTTCAGGTTTGTCTTTTATCTCTTCTAACATAGTAATCAGTTTTTTAAAAAAATATATCTTGTGCCCCATAATTCCAATGCCTCATATTTTTGTGGATCTGCTTCTATCACCTGTGGTTTCTACTGCTTCTTGCTCATCTTATCTTGTTTGTGTACTTTGTTATTATTGATTGTGCAGTGGTCATTGTTTGACTATAACTTGGAAATAATTTCAGACTCAAATGATGACACTTTCCTCAGGAGAGGATTTTTTTTCTTCTTTTGCTAGGCGCCTGAAGGCACTATCTCTGTAGTACCGCCTTAAATCTAACTGTAAGGCCTGAACTACTCTAGACAACCAAGGAGACACAGCCTGGACTGCAAAAAGGCACAATGGCTGATTCATCCTTCTCAAAAAAGTATTACCCTTCAGGCTTCTCCCTTAAATTTGGGGTTGGTTTACAATATTTTCTACCTTGAGGGAGCCTGAGTTTTGAAAAATATCTCCCATGTCCTGTTGAGGCCCCCAGTAACCACAGATCAATTTCACAGCTGCTTATTTAAGATCAGAAAATATTCTCAGGGCAAATTCAGCTTTGTGTGCTAGGCTTAACCCTCTGCATTCTTGACTTAGTATAGATTTTCAGACTGGTAATTTCTCACTCTTTTATTTCCTCTTTTAGGTTTTCAAAATTTCTGTCTTTACTACTTTGTTTTACTTTTTTAGTAGTCCTCAGTGGATGGTTGGCCCAAGTTTTGCTAATTTGACACTATGAGATTGTCTGAAGTCCCTTCAGTTTTTTGAGGGCTGTATAAGATTTCATCATATGAATCTACCAAAACTTACTTAACCAATCCCATACTGAAAAGTGTGTTTCAATCTTCTGCTGTTTCACACAACGCTGCAGTGAATAACCTTACATACATTTCATTTCACATGAAGAGAAATTGTTTCTTTCATCTTTGCATCCCTAGCATCTGGATGTTGCCTAGCATGTAATAAGTACTCAAAAAATACTTGTTGAATAAATGGATGCATAAATAAATGGTAATTTGCTTGATCTAATCACATATTTCTTTTGTGTCTTTGATAATAATTAATAGTTGGCTTTCTTCCATCCATCAAACAGCAGTGGAATTTGATGACCAAGTTTGGTATCAATTTAGCTTATCATTTTGAGTGTGTGTATATGTTTCCTTGTGTCCTTACCCCCTTCAAATCTCATAAAAGAAGGGGAACCCATAGTATTTAGGTGGTTGAGCTAATAAAACATACTCTCACATCTCTGAATGATTTCAGACTTGTACATCACAAAATGAAGGGGTGGATCACATGATCTCTCAAGTCCCTATGATTTCTAGAGTCATTTTCACCTTTAAACCTATTTTCAATAACTATGTTAAGAATCATTTTTCAAGAGGAAAATTCTCTCTCTGCCCAAATTTGAAACACTTCGTGTATAGTTCTTGCCAATGGTTAAGAAACAAGAGGATGTAACATAAAATGGGCATGGAAATTTCTTATGTGAGTCACAAAAATTTCAGGCCATATTAACTTCCTGGCTTGAACTAGACCTTAATAATGTTTCTTTAACAGGGAATAGGAATTAAAAAACAAGCATGCTGGGGAGTGGGTGTAGCTCAGTGACTGAGTGCCTGCTTCCCATGTATGAGGTCCTGGGTTTAATCCCAGGTACCTTCTTAAAAAACAAACAAAAAAAACACAAGCATGCTTTCATAGCATTACCTTTTTATTTTTATTTTTTAAGATTTATTTTATTTATTTATGCCCCACCCCCTTGTTGTTTTGTGCTCGCTGTCTGCTGTGTCTACTCTTCTTTTTTAGGAGGCACCAGGAACTGAACCCAGGACCTCCCATGTGAGAGGGAGGTGCCCAATGGCTTGAGCCACCTCTGCTCCCTGCTTTTTGTATCTCCTTGTTGTGTCTCCTCATTGTGCCATCTTGTTTTGTCATCTTGTCGCGTCAGCTCACTGTGCCAGCCTGTCGCATCAGCTCGCTGTCTTGCTCGTCTTCTTTAGGAGGCATCGGGAACCAAATCCAGGACTTCCCATGTGGTAGGCAAGCACCCAATTGCTTGAGCCACATCCGCTTCCCTTACCTTTTTATTTATTTATTTTTTAATTTTAGGAGGCACTGGGGATTGAACCCGGGACCTCACAAATGCGAAGCAGGTGCTCAACCACCAAGCTACATCTGCTCTGCAAAAATAACCTTCTTAATTCAAAATTTATAATATTATTTCTTCATCTTTAAAACTGAATTACTTACTAGTGACTAACATTTACATAGTGTCATATAAGTTATTTATTACAAGGAACCTGGATACTTGGCATTTGAATCAAAAAGCCAATCCATTCTCTGGGATAAAGGACTTTTCTTGATTTTCTTTGAAACTTCTGGAAATCTCCACCATTTGCTTTCTATTGTAGAAAATGGGGACAACTATCTGGATATTTCTAGCTTGATACCTGTCTCCCCTAAAACCTCTATAGAATGTACAACTTAAACTCATTTAGGGCTGTGTGAGCCCTGCTCTATCTATAGGATGAAGCAGAGGAGCAGTAAGAGCTCTGAAAACAGAAATAGTAAGCCAGACATATGGAGGAGACAGTATAATGTGTGTGTGATAGAGTCAAATGCAGGGCCCATAGAGATAGATAGATAGATAGATAGATAAGATAGATAGATAGATAGATAGATAGATAGATATACATATATATATTTTTTTTAATGTATGCCCCCCTTGCTGCTTGCGTTCACTGTATCCATCTGCTGTGTGCCTTTCTTGTGTCTGCCTGTCATCGTCTGTTGCGTGGTCTTGCTGGCCAGCTCACTATGCCGTGCAGGAGCTCCTTCACTAGGAGGCCCCAGGGATCGAACCCGGGGCCTACCCATATGGTAAATGGGAGCCCAACCAATTGAGCCACAGCTGCTTCCCCCATAGAGATATTGACTAGTGTGGGTGCTACTCTAAAATATGGAGAGGAAAGAAAGGATAATTTCAGGTCAGATTCAAGAGCACTACTGGGATGCAGAGTGTAACTGGATCAAACACAGCCCTGATTCTACACCATTGGGACTCCTCACCTACTCCCTCTCCCAAGCCCTTTCTGAGCTGTGGTTCTACCCACAGAAAAAGTCTCCCAGGTGTCATCACTCCTTTGTCTGTTCAGATGCAGGCTATGCAATTCCCCAGCACATCTGGATGCCCATTCCCTGGGTTTCCCAGCTCCATTTCTCAAGAATGTTAATTTATTCTAGAACCCGACTTGCTTGTTGGAAACAGAAATTCATCACTATAAGACAAAAAAGGGTTGGCACATACACACAAACACATAGCTTTGTCAAGAGGGAGTGTTAATTAGAAAAGTCACACTTGCATCTTTGCTTGTAGGTGTCTGTTTCTCATTCTAACATTCCTCTTCCCAAATATGTTAGAAGAAACTTCCAGGCTGCCCATTTGTATAAGTAATTATATCTGCTTTTAAGGTTGCATGTGACATAGTGGGAAAGTCAGAAACTTCAAGTTAGCAAGTTATTTTTTTCCTTGCTGATTTCCAATACTGATCACTTTTCCTTATCATGATTTAGTGTTTTTAAGTATTATACCATTCCTTCACATAGGAATATAAATAAAGGGAAGAAAGTCTAAGGAATGATATGGTGTGTTTGATCAGCAAAATCCACAATCCGAATCTAGGCACAAAAGTTATTTCTTTTGGTTTTGAATTTCAAAACTATAAAAAAGGACATTCGTTTATAAAGCCTAAATACATACTGTCAATTTTCCACAAATAAGTCTTTTGCTCATCCAAGCCCTAAATGGAATTTCTGGTGATCCTGAGAGAGGCTAGACCATTATTTATCAAAAACACATCTGGGGAGCGGATGTGGCTCAAGAGGTTAAATGCCCGCCTCCCACATGGGAGGTCCCGGGTTCAGTTACCGGTGCCTCCTGAAAAAACAAAAACAAAAAACAAGCAAAACAAACGAAAAAACCAACTCAGGGAAGCTGATGTGGCTCAGTGGTTAAAAGCCAGCTTCCCCCATATGAGGGCCTGGGTTCATTCCCTGGCCCCCAGTACCGCAAAAACAAAAAACAAAAAACAAAACAAAACAAAACACCCACATCTGATTCTGAAGTCCATAAAAAGGGAGGAGGGGTGTGCAGGAATGGAATAAAGATGGAAAAAGGAGGTGGTCAGTTTAATTGAGGCAGAATTTATTAAAAACAAGTAACAGTACCTATTCCAGCTGAGGTTGTGCTGCAAAGGTGGTGCTGGTGAACATTGGTCAATTCTTTTGTAAAATAACAAGAGGTAGGATTCAACTGGACCAGCTCCCATGCCAGTAAGGTTTTTGTTTTGTCATCTCTTCATTAATTTTTTTCCCAACTGCCAATTCAGGAAATTTTACAGCCTGGGCTTTTTTCCATTCAAAATGAAAATGACTTTATTGAGTCAGGTGGGAAAACGAGCTTCATTTTTTTTTTCAAGAGGTACCAGGGATTAAACCCAGGACCTGGTATATGGGAAGCAGGTGCTCGACCACCGAGCTACACCCGCTCCCCAAAATAAGCTTCCTTTTAAGTTAACTTCCTGGATTTGGAGATGGTAATTGAGATAAGAGGCATTGTTTTTGGCACTAACATGTTAACATCTGGGCACAGTTAAGAAGTCTGAACAAGGAGGAGAGGGCTTTTTAGTGTTTCCATCATGAAGGTAGGTTCCAGATCCCCATTGGAGAGGACCTTGAATTTCCAAGAGAACTCAGAGAACTCTCTGAGTTCAAACATTTTCTACCTGGCCTAGGATGCCTCTCAACGTGGATATCACTTTATTATTGCAAGAGTAATTTTCAATTATTCAGTTTGGCAGTTGATGAATTTCAAGCTCTGAAATTTTATAAAACAATCTGCCCTTGTGGTGCTTTGAAGATGTCTTTCTCAGAATGATTTACGGGTGTGTTACTTGTTCACAGATCTAACCTGGTGTTTTTGTGACCCACATACCACCCATTCCCTCTTCCCCGAGATAAATCATTAAAATTTTTTTCTGGGAAAACAAACAAACAAACAAAAGAAAGGCCTCTGGAAGTTACTACACTAAAAAAAAAAAAAAAAGAAAGAATAGTGTTCTTTATGGAAACTTACTGTATGATGTAAGATTTCCATAGGAGGAAAAATACCACTCCACTTCCCAATCACCTTCCCTTGGCAAATAACTTTATTCACCTGACATTTATCAGATGTACCATTTTAAGCCAACTACCATCCTCAGTGTTTTTCTTTATGATACTGAAATCAAATACCCACCCTGGCAAAGTGGTCATTCCCAAGAAGTGTTTGCAGAAGGACGGGTAGCTGTTTTTCCAGGTGAAGCTTAAGGCCAAGTTGGGTCAGCTCCTCTCGGTCCAGGAAGCCTGTCCCTGTGGTATCACAACTTCTGTAGACTTCCTTGAGCTGCGACACATAGTGGTCCTCTTCTTCTCTGTCCATCCCATAGCAGGCTGGAAATGTCAGGGGTAAAAAGAAAAACAGTTCACTTTTTATTGCCACACTTCAATTGTTCTTACAATGCCCCAACAAGTCAGGACAATGGCATAGGGCAGGGGCTGTCTGCGTGGGAAAAGGGCATCAAGGGCTCTCCAGGGTTTAAGCGAGGGTGGGAGAAATCAGCACCACCTTTGCAGGAGAGGCCAGATATTTGTCCCCAGGGGCCAGAATAGAAAGTTTGGCCCTTAAGTCATCATTCATAGGAACCAAAATTTTATTTGTTCTCTAGAAAGATTTTCTATTGTGGAATAATTAGAAAATAGAGATAAGTATGAGGAAATAAAAAATCACCCAAAATTCTACCATCTAAAGAAAATAAATTTAATATTTGATGAATATACATTCCAATTTTTCTCTATGCATATATAAATATGGCTTTTCCCTTACAAATACATTGCCTTTATTCTTTGTATTCTAAAATAAGCAGTAAAAATTTTACTAAATTCTTCTAAATAAAAAGCTCTTATACTAAGAAAAAATGGAAACTTTAATAAGAATATACTACAGAGGATGTTAAAAAATAAACCACAGAAGAAGTAAAATATATTATATAACCATCTAAAATGTCCAACGAGAAACAAAGAGATACTATTGTGACTCAATTTTTCAGAATTTCTTAAAAGCTTCCAATGTTAACTGACGCTATCACAAGAAGGGGAATCATATACACTGCTGGAGGCAGTGTCAACTGGTAAACATTTCTGGAGAGTACTGTATTTATCAAAATAAAAAATGCTTTTATTACCTGACCTATCAATTTCACTTATGAAAATTAAAAGGAACAGAGCTGTAGACAAAGATGAGTTCACCAGAACATTATTTATAGAAGGATAAAAAAGAAAACAACCTAAAATATCCAACAAAAGAAGAGTTCACTAAATTATGGTATATTTATATGACAGAAAAATATTAAAGAGTCTTCAAATCACATTTTGGGAGACTAAAAGCTTGGGAAGTATGGTGTGATGGTTAGGCTAATGTGTCAACTCGGCCAAGTAGTTGTGTCCAGGTGTTTGTCCCAGCAAGCACTGGGCTAATTGTAATACAAGAGCATATGGACTTCAATCACCAGTGAGTTTACTTCATGGATGGCTGATTACATCTGCATCAATCAGGGAGATTACATTATCAATGGGTGGTGCTTTTATCCAATCAGTTGAATGACTTAAAAGTGGAAGTGATTTCAACATTCAGAGAGAATTTCCCAGCTCGTCGTTGGACAGGCAGTTTCTCCCAGAAACTCATCAACGACCTTTCATCGGGCTTTCATCCAAGCCACTGGTTTGCAGCCTGCCTGCAGAACCTGGACTTGTGTATCTCCACTGTCGCATGAGAGACTCTTTTAAAATTTCATATTATTGATAGATATCTCCTGCTGATTCTGTTTCCCGAGAGAACCCTGACTAATACATATGGTTACTAAACTATGGAGGCAGGATAAAAACTCATAATAATAATAGCTAATACTGGTCACTTTACATGTAGTAATTCATTTATGCCTTATGACAATTCCATCAAGAAGGTTCTACACTTTATTTTTTTTTTCAATTTCAAGGATGTAATTTTTTTTAAAATTTTGAAATAATGTGATGTATAAAAAGTTTACAAAAATAATACCCCAAAAAATCCCTACACATCCTTCACCCACCTTCTAAAGATTTTACATAACCAAGGCACAATGATCAAAACCAGGAAGTTTACATTGGTACAATGTTATTAAGTAAACTGCAGATTTTATTTAGCTTTCATATTTTTCCATTAATGTCCTTTTTTTGTTGTTGTTCTAGGATCCAATCTAATACCTCACATTGCATTTATACATTTTTAAAATATACTTTTTAATTATTTTTTAAAGATACTTAGGTTACATAAATGTTACATAAAAAATACAGGTGGAGCTGCAACTCCTACTCTACAGCTCAATGGACTCACCCAAGTCACCTGGTGAGGAGATGATGATGGACAACGGCCATCCCAGAGAATGGAGAGAGCCTGCAGCTGCGGGCAGGATAATCCCATCCACTGTATCCATGGGATATAAGTCCCCTCTCACTTGGAGATGGAGTGGACATCACCATCCCAAACTCCCCAGGACTGGGGGAAGAGCTATGGACTAGAGTAGCCTTATTGGTATTCTGTTGTAGACATAATGTGATTCAAGCAATGGAAGAAATTACAACAGTGAGGATGAGCCAGTGGCCACTGGACACTTTTGGGGCAGGGAAGGGAAAAGCACTTGTAATACAGGTGCTTTTTCAGGACTTGGGAATTATCCTGAGTGACATTACAATGACTGATATAGGCCATTTTACATCAGCATATACCATGCAGAACTGTGTGGGAGAGAGAGTGTGGTCTACAATGTGAACTATGGTCCATGCTTAGTGGCAAAGCCCCAGGAAGTGTATATCCTTTGCAGGTGATGTGCCACACTAATGAAAGGTGTTTATGTGGGATATGTTATGGGAGGTGTGGGAGGTGTGGAACATGGAAATTCCTGTAAGTTCTGTGTAACATTTATGTAATCTAAGCATCTTAAAAAAAAAAAAAAATCTATCTCTCTCTCTCTCTCTATATATATAGGGGATTCCCATATGCCCCACTCCCTACCCCTCCCACATTTTCCCATATTAACAACATCCTTCATTAGTGTGATATATTTGTTAAAGTTGGTGAACTCATTTTGGAGCATTGCCACTAAGCATGGATTGTAGTTCACATTACAGTTTACACTCTCTCCTGCACAATTTTGTAAGTTATGACAAGATATATAATGGCCTGTACCTGTCATTGTAATGTTATTCAGCACAATTCCCAAGTCCCCAAAATGCCCCCATATTACACCCATTTTTCCCTCTCCCTGCCCTCAGAACCTCCAGTGGCCACTGCCTCCACATCAATGATAAAAGTTCTTCCATTGCTAGAATCACAATAAGTGATTCTGGCAACGAGAATACCAGTAAGTCTACTTTAGTCCATCATTCATTTCTCAATCCTGAGGATTCTGGGATGGTGATGCCCACTCTGCCTCTAATTGAGAGGGGACTTAGATCCCATGGGGCAGATGAATGGGACTATCTTGCTTGCAGTTGCAGACTCTGTTTCTTGGGATGGTTGTTGTTTATCATCATCTCCTTGTAAGTTGTCCTGGGTGAGTCCAATGAACTGGAGAGTAGGTATGGCAACTCAGTTGAGATTAAGGGTCTAGCTGGCACGTGGATAGCCCAAAGATTTAAGTCCCTTGGACATACACCTATCAAGTCTAGTACTAACTATAGGTTCAAACAGAAGAGGCAGAAGAGCCATGTGTAGGGAAACCACAACTGAGTCCAACTCTGTGATAAATTCCAAAGTAGGGCCCGCTGACAGGGCACCAAACTCCTGAGCTGCCTGCCCTGTCTAAGGCGTCTGGATGTCTCCAGAGCCCTCAGGAGCCCCACTATTTGAGGCAATATTTACTTTGGCAGTAAATGAGGTCCTATTGAGAAGTGCATAAGCGAAACCTCTGGAATGACTCCCAACTCACTTTGAAGTCTCTTAGCCATACAAAATCATTTGTCTTTATGCTTTCCCCCTTTTCAGTCAAGGTCTTTTTCCAGTTGCCTTGCTAGTTGATGCTTGGTAGTAATCCCTCGGTGCCAGGAAGGCTCATCCCTGGGAGTCATGTCCCAAGCTGGGGGTGCAGGTAACGCATTTATATGCTGAATTTGGCTTACAGAGAAGCACATTTGAGCAAGAAGGCTCTCAGGAGGTAACTCTTAGGCACCCTATAATACTAGGCTAAGTTTCAATTTCAAAAGTAAAGGTTCATAAGTACAGTCATCCATATCTAGGGCCCAAGACTTCTGGGAGGATGGCAGACTAGAAAGACACAGTAATCTCTTCTCCTCCAGAAAAACAGCTAAAGGACAGAATGAAACAGCCTGAAAAAAGATCTGGTGTTTAGGACACCAGGTGAAGACTGGACACTGCCCAGAGGAGAAAGGGACAAAGGAGGGGAATTGCAACAACAGAACTCTGAGTTGAAACCAGTGGCTGCTGCTACTGGCACCCTCCCCCACACCAAAGATACTTTAGAATTGTTGGGCCTCTGGGCCTGTGGCTATAGAAAAAGGGGGCTCCAGGGATCCACCATCCCAGGCAAGGGGAGAAAGAGGGACACAGCCTAAGGCTGACTCAGCTTCTGACCCACAAATTTGGTCTGCTGTATCCCATCAGGCCTTCCAGGCTGGATAGGACCACACTGTGGTGTGCCCTGGGAGCTAGCACAGGACTGGAGAAATCCCACCTTCGCAACCTCCCTCTCTTCTAGCCAGGACTGATTGTTGAGGACACACCTCCCCAGGAAAGGGGAAAGAGGGAGCACAGCTTAACGCTGACTCAGCTTTTGGCTCACAAATTTGGTCTGCTGTTTCCCAGGAGCCCTTCCAGGCTGGGTGGGACTGCACCATTGTCTCCCTTGGAAGCCTGCAAGGGACTAAAGATATATAACCCTCCCAATATCCTTCTCTACTTACCGGAAATGATTATTGAGGATTCTGAGGGGAGTGGAGGTGTTTCCTACCTGGGAAAGGGGAGGCAGCTGCCAGAGAAGGCTGGAGAACCGTCTCTGAGAAAGTTTGAATTACAAGGCTCTTAGCATCCATGCAGGACACTCGATAACATTGATCTGGTCTGTGTTGCAACAAAAACACTCCAATCAGGCATTGAACTAAGAGCTGCCAAAGAGAGCCATCTGATGGCAGACTAAGGAAGTGCACGTAAGAAAATTAAAAATGAGAGGCTTTTTCTGGCCTCTATAGCTCCCCTCCTGAAGGCCCTAGGAAGTGGGTCTACAACCAATTACTTGGCCCAGAGCCCAGTTTTGAGCAACTAGCAGGGAAAATCCTAACAATCCAGGCTGAGCCAGGAATCAAAGAGCAGTGGTAATTCAAAGCCTCCTGTCACTAAATCCCCACAAAAGAGAAAGAAATTGAGCATATGAGTAAACTACATCCTAATCAGAAGCCTAGACATCAGCAAAAAATTATGAGCCATACTAAGAAAATAGAAGGCATGGCCCAAGAAAAGGAATAAATCAAAGCCCCAGAAGAGATGCAGGATTTGAGAGAACTAATAATTAGCAAGATGCACAGCAATTTCCAAAATCAAATTAATGAGCTGAAAGACAAGAAGGCTAAAGAGCTAAATGACATAAAAAAGACATTAACCTTAATGTGCTAAAGTAAGAATAACCACAAAACATTAAATAAGAGGAAGAAGACTCCCTTAGAAGGATGAAAGTCCTTGAGGGATTTCCAGAAAATTCATTGTGGAGAATGCAATGAAAAATCATGGGAAATCACTTATTCAGAGATTGGGAGGTTATGTGCATCAGTAATTTTGTTTCTCTGGTGATTATTGTTTGAGGGGGTTGGGAAAATGATTGGGTATCTGATGGATGATTTTCTGAATATCAACTGGAAATTTTATAGGTTTGGGGATATGAAAATGTATGAAGTCTACAATTTTGGAATCTTTCCCACAGAAGTGATTGTAGTTCTCTGGTTGCCGTTCCTGGGTCAGTGATTAAATATCTGAAGGGGAGGAAGAGTTATGGTCACTTTGTTTCTAATATTAGATAAGACAATACTTCATCTCTGTGACTAGAATCTTCATCAGTGGGTGTGAGAATCATGCACACAGTAGTTCACTGTGCCAGGCAGAGGTCCAGATCATTCCCACTTCCCATTGCTAATTTCCCAGTAGGAAGTATCCAGGAAAAATGCACTGCAATAATCAGCTTGCTAATAAAATATCTAATAGATTCCAAAAGCTTCCATACTCACAGGCAATGCCATTATGATGGCTGACATTTGGAAATCCTGTCCTTGACATTAATTATTAAAACATTAAGTTCCAAAGCATGTAAATATGGAAACTTTACACTTAAGTTTTAAAAAAAAAACAAATCAATTTTATTGATACCTATTAGTAAGGAATACAATCCATCCAAAGTGTATTGTCAATGGTATTTGGCATAATCACACAGTTGCTAATTCATCACATCAATCATTATTAGAACATTTTCATTATTTCAATAATAATAATAGAAAACAGAAAAACAAACAAAAATTCATCACCTCTCAATCATTCTATGATTACCTTGATGTACATAGCTGCTCTTTTTGGCTATTCCTACATATTTATTTATTTTAAAGAAGTTTAATTGAGATATAGACACATATCTTACAATCTATCCTAACTGTATAATCAATGGGTCTTTTTATAATCAAAATGTTGTGCCTTTATCACCAAAATAGTTTTAGAAAAATTTCTTTACTCCATAAAGAAAAACTCATGGAAACGAATGTAGCTCAAGTGATTGGTCTCCCATCCACCATAGAGGAGGTCTGCGGTTTGATTCCTGGGACCTCCAAGTGAAAGGCAAGCTGGACTGTGTAGTGAGCTGGCCCATGCAGTATTCTGGCCCACACAGGAGAGCTGGCCCATGCAGGAGTGCTGGCCCACATGGAGTGCTGGCCCACATGAATAGCTGGCACAGCAAGATAATGCAACAAAAAGAGACAGAGGAGAGACAATAAGAGACCACAGCAGACTAGGGAGCTGAGGTGACACAAGAGATTGAACACCTCTCTCCCACTCCTGAAGGTCCCAGGATTGGTTCCTGGTGCTGCCGAAAGAGAAGACAAGCAGACACAAGAACATACAGAGAGCAGACAGCAAGCACAAAACAATGAGGGAGGGCAAAATAAATAAATAAAATAAATCTTTAAAAAAATTATGTTGGAGGGATCTGAAAATAAAGTTAAAAAAAAAAAAAGAAAAATAAAAGAAAGAAAGAAAAAAAAAAAAGACATTGAGCAAGCACAAAGAAGAATTTGAAATCCTGAACAGAAAAGTAACAGAGCTCACGGGAATAAAAGACACAAGAAGTGAAAAAACATATTACAGGGATACAACAACAGACTTGAAATGATCGAAGAAAGAATAAGTGATACAGAAGAGAAAACAGCTGAAATTAAAAAGAGAAAAGAAAGGGAAAAAGTAAGGGTTCAGAGAGTTGAATGACAACACGAAACACAGCAACATACATGGCATGGGAGTTCCAGAAGGAGAAGAGAAGGGAAAAGGGGCAGAAAGAGTATTTGAGGAAAGAATAGCTGAAAATTACCCAACTCTCATGAAAGAAATGAAGTTACATGTCCAAGAAGCACACCATACACCAATCGGAATAAATTTGAATAGACCTACTCCAAAACACATACCTCTCAGAATGTTAAATGTCAAAGATAAAGAGAAAATTCTCAGAGCAGCAAGGGAGAAGCAAACCATCACATACAAGGGACGACCAGTAAGACTCAGCACGGATTTCTCTTCCGAAACCATGGAGATGAGAAAGTGGTATGATGACAGAGAAAAACTGCCAGCCGAGAATTGATTATCCAGCAAAATTGCCCTTCAAATATGAAGGTGAGTATAAAACATTCACAAATAAACAGAAACTAAGAGAGTTTGCAAAAAAGAATTCACCTTTGCAGGAAATATTAAAGGAAGCCTTAGAACCTGAAAGAAAAAGACAAGAGAGACAGGCTTGGAGGAGAGAATAGAAGAAAGAATAGTAGAAAGGATAACCAAAAGAGTAAAAAGATAGACAAAAACATGATATGACATATGAAAACCAAAGAATAAAATGGTGAAAGTAAATAATACATTCACAGTAATACCATTGAATGTGAATGGATTAGATTCCCCAATCAAAACATACAGGCTGAAAGAATGGATAAAAAAACATGAGTCATCCATATTCTGCTTACAAGAAACTCACCTTAGACCCAGCCCTGCATACCAGGAATACAAACTGGTTGAAAGCAAAAGTTTGGAAAAAGATACTCCACCCAAATAGTAACCAAAAAAGAGCAGGGGAAGCTATACTAACATCAGACAAAACAGATTTTAAATACAAAAAATTATAAGAGATACAGAAAGCCATTATATATTAATAAAAGGGATGATCCACCAGGAACATATAACAGTCATAAATATCTATGCACCTAATCAGGGTGCCCCAAAATACATGAGACAAACTCTGGCCATACTAAAGGGAGAAACAGACATCTCTACAATAATCTTTGGAGACTTCAACACCCCACTCACAATATTAGATAGAACAACTAGACAGAAAGATCAACAAGGAAACAGAGAAATTGAACAATATGATAAAAGAGTTAGACCTAACAGACATATACAGGATGCTGCATCCAAACTCAGTGGGTTTTACATTCTTCTCAAGTGCTCATGGATTTCTTCAGGACAGACCACATTAGGGCACAATGTAGCTCTCAATAAATATAAAATTATGAAATTATACAAAATACCTTCTCAGAGCATAATGGAATGAAACTGGAAATCAGTAATAGACAAGAAAAAAAATTCGCAAATGTGGGGAAGCTGAAAAACACCCTCTGTATTAGTCAGCCAAAGGGGTGCTAATGTAAAATACCAAAAATGGGTTGGTTTTTATAAAGGGTATTTATTCGAGGTAGAAGTCTACAGATACCAGGCCATAAAGCATTAAGTTTCTTCTCTCACCACAGTCCATTGCCACATGTTAGAGCAAGACAGCTGCCAGCGTTTGCCACGGTTCAGACTTCTGGGGTTCCTCTCTTCTCGGGGCTGAGTTTCTCTCCGGGCTTAGCTCCTGTTTCCTCCACAAGGTCAGCTGTAGACGATCAGGCAAACGGCTTGCTTCTCTTCTCCTGGGGCCTTCTTTCCAACATCAAAACTGCTTCTCAAAAGACTGCTTCAACTTTCCTTTGCCTTTCCTTTTATATTCAATTTCCCATCCACCAAGGGGTGGGGCTCAACGCCCTAATCCTAACCTAATCATGCCCAGATTAACAGATCAGTTTACAAGCATGATTCAATTATATTTTTGGTATTCATAATTACATCAAACTGCCACACCCTCCTAAATAATCAGTGGGTCAAAGAAGAAATTGCAAGTGAAATCAGTAAATATATTGAGAAAAATGAAAATGAGAACACAACTTATCAAAACTTATGGGATACAGTGAAGGTAGTCTTGAAAGGGAAATTTATAGCCCTAAATGCCTATATTAAAAAAGAGCTAAAATCAAAAATTTAATTGAACTAGCGAAACTAGAAAAAGAACAGCAAACCAATCCTAAAGCAAGCAGAAGGAAAGAAATAATAAAGATTAGAGTAGAAATAAATGAAATTGAGAAACAAAAAAACAATAGAGAAAAGCAACAAAACCAAAATCTGGTTCTTTGAGAAGATCAAGAAAATTGACAAACCCCTAGCTAGACTAAAAAAGAAAAAAAGAAAGAAGATGCAAACAAATACAATGAGAAATGAAGGGGGGAAGTTACAACTGAAGCCACAGAAATAAAAAAATCATAAGAAGATATTATGAGAAACTGTATGCCAACAAACTAGACAACCTAGATGAAATGGACAAATTCCTAGAAATTCACAAACAACCTACACTGATGCTACAAGAAATAGAAGAACTTAAACCAATCACATTTATTTATTTATTTATTTATTTTTTTTTTTAAAGATTTTATTTATTTATTCATTTATCCCCCCCTTGCTGCTTGTGCTCGCTGGGTCAGCTAACCACGCCATGCGGGCGGGCTTGCCTTCACCAGGAGGCCCCGGGAACCGAACCCGGGGCCTTCCATATGGTAAACGGGAGCCCTACTGATTGAGCCACAGCCGCTTCCCAACCAATCACATTTAAAGAGACTGATTCAGTCATCAAAAATCTCTCAACAAAGAAAAATCCAGGACCAGGACCAGATGGATCCATAGGTGAATTCTATCAAGCATTTTTAAAAGAATTAACACCAATCCTGGTTCTCTTCCAAAAAATTGAAGAGGACGGAAAATTACCCAACACATTTTATAAAGCCAACATCGCCCTAATACCAAAGCCAGATAAAGATACTTCAAGAAAAGAAAATTACAGACCAATCTCTCTAATGAACATAGATGCAAAAATTCTCAACAAAACACTTGCAAATCAAATCCAACAGAATATCAAAAGACTTATACATCATGACCAAGTGAGATTTATTCCTGGTATGCAAGGCTGGTTCAACATAAGAAAATCAATCTACATAATATACTACATTAACAAATTGAAGGAAAAAACCATATGATCATCTCAATCAAAGCAGAAAAGGCATTCAACAAAATGCAGCATCCTTTTTTGATAAAAAACCCTTCAAAAGATAGGAATAGAAGGAAAATTCCTCAATATGATAAAAGGCATATATGAAAAACCCACAGCCAACATTGTATTCAATGGGAAAAGTTTGAAAGCTTTCCCTCTAAGATCAGGAACAAGACAAGGATGCCCACTGTCACCATTTTTATTCAATATTGTACTGGAAGTTCTAGCCAGAGCAATTAGAAAAGAAAAAATTAATAAATAAAGGCATCCAAATAGGAAAAGAGGAAGTAAAACTCTCATTATTTGTGGATGACATGATCCTGTACTTAGAAAATTCTGAAGTATCCATGACAAAGCTTCTTGAGCTAATAAATGAATTCAGCAAAGTGGCAGGATACAAGATCAATATGCAAAAATCAGTGTTGTTTTTGTACACTAGTACTGAACAATCTGAGGAGGAAATCAGGGGGAAAATTCCATTTACAAGAGCAACAAAAAGACTCAAATACCTAGGAATTAATTTAACCAAAGAATTACGGGGCCTATGTGCAGAAAAGTACAAAACAATGCTAAAAGGGGGAAAAAAACCCAGACCTAAACAAATGGCAAGACAGTCTGTGTTCATGGATTAGAAGACTAAATATCATGAAGATGTCAATCTTACCCAAACTGATTTACAGATTCAATGCAATACCAATCAAAATTCCAACAGCATACTTTACAGAATTAGAAAAGGTAATTACCAAATTCATTTGGAAGGAAAGTGCACCCAAATAGCCAAAAGCATTCTAAAAAAGAAGAGTGCTGTGGGAGGAATTTTACTGCTTGATCTTGAAACATATTACAAAGCTACAGTGGTCAAAACACCATGGTATTGGCATAAAGATAGATATATCGATCAGTGGAATAAAATTGAAAGTCCAGCAATAAACCCTCACCTATATGGTCAACTGTTTTTTGATAAACCTATCAAATCCATGTTATTGGGACAAAACAGTTTCTTCAACAAATGGTTCTGTGAAAACTGGATATCTATAACCAAAAGAATCAAAGACGACCCCTATCTCACTTCCTATACAAGAATCATCTCAAAATGGATCAAAGACCTAAATACAAAAGCCAGGGCCATTAAACTACTAGAAGAAAATGTAGGGAAACATCTTCAAGATCTTGTAGTAGGTGGTGGTTTCTTGGATTCACACCCAGAGCACGTGCAATAAAAGGAAAAATGGATAAATGAGACTTCATCAAAATTAAACACTTTTGCACCTCACAGGACTTTGTCAAAAGGGTGAAAGGCAGCCAACTCAATGGGAGAAAATATTTGGAAATCACTTATCTGATAAGGGTTTCATATCCAGGATATATAAAGATATGTTACAACTCAACAATAAAACAACAAATGACCCAATTAAAAAAATGGGCAAAAGACTTGAATAGGCATTTGTCCAAAGAAGAAATAGAAATGGCAAAAAAAAAAAAAAAAAAAAAAAAACACACGAAAAAATCTTCAACATCACTAACGATTAGGGAAATGCAAATCAAAACTACAATGAGATATCATTTCACACCTATCAGAATGGCCACTATTAAAAAGACAGAGAACTACAAGAGTTGGAGAGGATATGTAAAGAGAGGAACACTTCTTCACTGTTGGTGGGAATGCAGAATGGTACAGCCACTGTAGAGGACTGTTTGGCAGTTCCTAAAGAAGTTGAACATAGACTTTCCATGTGACCCTGCAATACTACTACAGGTTATATACCCAGAAGAACTTAAAGTAGTGACATGAACAGACATCTGCACACCAATGTTCATAGCAGCATTATTCACGATTGCCAAAAGTTGGAAACTTTTTTTCCATCAACGGATGAATGAATAAACAAACTGTGGTGTATTCACATGATGGAATATTATGCAGCTGTGAGAAGAAATGAAGTCGTAAAGCATATGACAACATGGATGAACCTGGAGGACATTAGGTTGAGTGAAGCAAGCCAGACACAAAAGGACAAATACCATATGATTGCATTACTATGAACCAAATATTTTGTGTAACATATTGTATGATTTTAAAAAAGCTTTATATGTATCCAGTACATTTAATTGAGAAATGTATGTTTTTATTCAACTTTTTTTTTCTTTTGTAATTGTTTATATTTTCAATTGTTAAATGTATAAAATACAGTAAAATAAAAATAAACAATATGAATGATGTCATAAACACACACACACACACACACACACATCAATGGCACGTCAATGGTTCATCCTCCATCACTAGTCATTGCCCCTGTACTCGGGAGATTCTTGTTGTCCCATTAGAGAATTTGGCAGAGCTACCCAGGATGGGAATTCGATATTCTTTTGGTTATTGTGTGAATCTCCAACCACTGTGACAATCTGCAACTTTCTGGGAAAATTTTTATTTTATTTATATTTGATTTTTAAAAATAGACTTAGATTACATAAATTTTACACAAAAAATATAGGGATTCCCATAAGCCCCACTCCCCACACCTCACACACCCTCCCACATAAACAACATCCATCATTAGTGTGGCACATCCATTGCTGTTGATAAATGCATCCTGGGGCTTTGCCATTTAGCATGGATGTTAGTTCATATTAAGAAATTAATACACCAAAATGGCAAGAAAAGTTTTCTGGGTATTACAACATTTACATTTCCTACTTAATATATTTTTCATATTTCTCAAAATTTTTATAACATAGAATAGTTTTATAGTTTTATAGTCAGAAAAATGTTATCAAAACATGAGAAACATTAAGCTCCTAAAGGTATTAGAATGGAACATATGAAATCGCCAATATTTGACCATGTTGACTCACAGAAAAGGCAATTTTGTGATTCAGCCTATTATGTAGTTACAGGATCTACAGGACAATTCAGAAAGGAGGAACTATGATAAATAAGCAACCTAGAAAGGTGATTAGGCTCATTAATAGTCAAATTTATAAACATGAAACAATGTAGCAGCATCTTTTACTAATAAGGTGCCGCATGTTGAGTGTCAAACAGAGAGAAGTTTTAAATGGCTGCTGAACTGTATGAGGCACTGAAATCTTTTTGGATCAAGTCCCCAACCCCGCCCCAAACTGTTCTTAGGGAAAATAAATTAGTCAATGAGATAAAAAATTGTTAACATTCAGTTAAATTTTAATAGTGACATTTCACTGTGATCTAAGAGGTGAAACACCCCATCTGACCTCCTGATTAAACACCTGTTGAGAAAATGTAACAGCAACCAGTATCCACAGCTGAAGCTGCACAAACTGGTTCATAATTTCATGTTTCCTGTGAGTGTCAAATGACAAGGAACCTTCTTAACAGGCCCTGTTTGCTAATCAAAGTATTAATTCCTTTCTCAAACATAAGCACTTAGAAATTAAGAAAGGGCAAAGAGGGAAGAAGCCATGAAATTGACCCCTCTTTCAGATTATTTTGACAAGGAACCTGCAAAAAACATCCAGAATGAAAATGGGCAGAAAAATAGAAAAGACAAATCAGAAAGCAAAGAATAACCTTCTCAGTTAACATTATCTTTGGTGAGCTACTAAGGGTGGAAGATTTGCAATGCTAATTATTTTGCAATGCTAATTTTTGATATGCCAAAAGTAATTCCACAAGAGAAGATAACAGTAGGACAGACAAGAGGTATGCTTCTATATATGAAAGGCAGGGAATTAGGAAATGGAAGGTGAGAAGAGACCAGGAGAAACTGATGCAGACAGAGTGGTTAACCACTAACAAGACCCGAGTTAAGGACAGGGTTTCCCTGACTGCAACTCTTCCCACCTTAGCAGGGCTAACTGGGCTCCCATGTCCCCATCCAGGAACCATGAACGAATCTTGTTTTGAAAAATCCTCCTTTATTTCCTCCCAGTTTAATCTTTAGTTGTAATCAAACCAAGCGATTAGAAGTATATAAAGTGAAAAAAAAATTCTCATCCCTCCGCCCCAATCCCACTTCCCTGAGGTAATCATTGTTCAGGGTGAATGCTTTCAGGCTATTTCCTAATCTATGCAATACATACATGCATACCTAATGCATATATACACACAGGTATTTTTACATACATGTAACAATGCATATATTATTTTGCCACATTTTTTAAACTTCACTATAGCTGAGAGATCTTTCCATGCCTCCCTCATTTTTAAAAATGGGTACATAATATTCCATTACATGCAGAAACAATATATCTAAGTATTATGCTTGAGATGGGCATTATGTGGTTTCCATTATTTTCTCTTCCAAAACATTTTGCAGCGAACACACATATTCACACTTCCTCATAAGTCCTGAAAATGGTGACCTAATTAAGATCTCCTACTAAACCATAAACAGTGTGCCTTTGGGATGTTTCTGGATTATTCCCTGGAGAAGATGGGTTCGGGGAGTAATTAAATGGCAAGTCTGTTTTCCCAAGGCCAGGCTTGAAGGCAAGAAATCTGTTCACTTCCCAGCTGTGGATGAGTCCTGAGTCAGAGCCAGTTTTGGGGGCACCAGCCTTTACCCTCAGGTCTCCCTACACCATAAATTCTTTTATCTACACAGTGAACGGTAGAAAATGGAGATCAAAGGTTTTCGCTAAGATACATCCTTCCTTTTCTAAGTAAAAGAAGGAGGGAAAAAATCTCAAATTGGAGCCTGAAGAACCTTTGCTGTCCACGAGAGGGGCAGGATCTGTCCCTGTCTGTGCCAGGGCCTGCTGATAACGAGCTCTCCATGAGTGAGAAAGCAAGTACTGAGGTGGCAGCACCTCAAGTCCTTTTTGGAACAAGAAGAGGCACAAAGAAATCAATAACTTGCCAAGACTGTAAACTGCAGAGGCAATTTCTTCAAATGAAAAGCTGTACCTAAAGGACAGCCACCTTCCTCATTTTCAAAGCTCATCTTCCAACTCCTGCCAGTCTCTACTGTGTTTGGGGCTGTATCCTGAGGGCACGGCCACTCCTACATCATTTCCTCCTGGGACCCCAAATTCACATATTTGAGGCTGGGCTGGGATTTCCAGAGATCAGGAGTTTCCATTCTTGTACTACAAGTAAAAAGACCAAAGGCAGAGTTTGCCAGGGGTGCCTGGTCTTGAGAAGAGAAGCATGAAGTATGATGTGGAGGAACAGCACTGTGCCCACAAGGCCAACTTCACAGTCAACTCAGGCCTGAGTCAGCTTAGAGCATAATGCGGAGCCTAGAGGCAGGGCTGTAAAGAAAACTGTGACAGTTTGAATTTGGTGAATCAAAAAAAAAAAAAAGATTATGTTTTTTAACTAACCCATTCCTGTGGGTGTGAGACCCTTTGGTTGCACTATATTTGGTTAAGGGACCTTGATTAGATCACTTGATTAGCTCTATTTTGATTGGACTATGTAGGTGGGTCTCCACTCTCTTACTGGAGCCTTATATAAACAGAGACACAGAGATAAAGAAGACATACAAAGGGGAATTCTGCCATTTTGACCCAGCCATGTAAGAGAGAGGACTCAAAGATCGTTGAAACTGAAGCACAAAGCCTCTAAGAAGCTAGGCCCACAGAGCAGCTCAAGGCTGAAGAGATGAGCCATATGCCCACAGCTGGTCACAGGAAGAAAGTAGAGAGAACGGCAGATCTGCCACCTTGCCTCATCACATAGCAGGATGCCAGGATCACCAGCAGCAGACCTTGGTAAGAAAGCATCTCTGATGCTACCTTGATTTGACATTTCACACCCTTGGAACTGTAAGATTTCCTCTAGTAAAATTCCCATTATAAAAGCCAACATATTTCTGGTACTTTGCATTGGCAGCTTTTGACAAACTAAGACAAAAAACCCAATCTTACTAAAGCTCAAATAGATTCAGCTTCTGAAAGCAGGGAGGCCCTCCTCCTCGTGGGAGGCTGGGTGTCAGGAGGACATCACGTATGTAGAGCAAACACACCCCTCTGTTCACAGGGTGGCAGTTGCTGGCCATCTTCCCCACCAGCCAGGGTCTTCCCCAACAAGTGAGTTATGATACAGTCTCTAGAAAACCTCTTTTGGGAGGACAAATGTCCTTCTGGGAGGAAAACACAGAAGTAACAGGGTAATGTGGTCGGTGAGCAGAAAGCAAGGCTCTGAGGGGGTAGAAGGAAAGATCAGAGGGTTTGTAGTCAGGCAGCCTGGATGCCACGGGGGTGGGGGTGGGGCTGAGCCCTGGGAAGAGGAGCTCACAGGGCTAGAAAGGAGCAATCTGCCAGTTTTTACATGCTCTCTGGCGAAATGTGGGACAGGGCCAGAGCACGGGCCTGCCAGTGCCATCCTATGTCCTCAGCTGACTGCAGTGCAGCAGGCTTGCAGGGCACCACTGCAATTCCTCAAAGGGCAGGGTGCTTTGGGTTTTCACTGCCAGGGCCCACACTCTATAACAGACCCTTGCAAAGTGAGCCATACCCAATGCTGTAGCTTCACTAAGGCAAATGTAAGGGCACCAGTACTTGGAGTCTGAGTCACCTTAGGGCTGTTAGGAGCAGGACTGCCGTTCCCAAAACATTCCTGGATATAGGTCTGGGCAGGGGGTGGGAACGGCATTCTAAGGCACATTCACCCAGGAGGCTGGAGTGGTCCGAGACCAGGAAAGCTCATAAGCCTTCCAAATGCGTGGACCGTCACAGAGGAGAGATGGGGAAAGTCGAGGCTCAGCAAATATCCTCAGTGCTCAGGGTCCCTGCAGGACCAGCTGGTATGGGGACACGCCCACCTGGACTCTTGCTCTGGGATTCTAGAACTGGGCTGGGCTCTAGATGTGGAAGCTGGAGGTTAAAGGGCACCAGGAGGGGCACTTCTCCAGTAACACAGCACCCAGTCATCAACGCAAGCCCTCCCAGCTGATGCTGCAGCCATCTTCAGACACTTTGCCATCTGCCTCCCCCTTCAGAGGGCCCCCATACACCATCTCTGGGATCATGCAGGAAGCCACCTGGATGGCACAGGAAAGGGGTTCGGGGAGGGCCTGCACACCACCACCCAGAATCAATCGTCTCAGTTTTACCCACCCTTGTCATCAACTTCACACGTTGAGTTAGGGGCCATTTGGGAATCCTCCTTTCCTCTCCCCATGGATCTGACACTCGACACAAGCCATCAGGGTGATGCAGGGGCAGCAGGTCTACAAGTCAAAGATTTTCCTAATTACCACCCCAGACAAGGTCTAGCCGTGTTTTCAAAATAATGGAAAAGAGAAGGCACTGCATCCATTTATACAAACCCAATAGAATAAATCCCCAACCCAAGTATGTTTGTGTGTGTGTGTGGGGGGGTTCTTTCTGTAGCCTCTCAAATACATGACCAATCTTGGTGGTAAGAGAGTTGGAAAAACCTGCCAGGAGGGGGAAAATCCCCAAGGCTGGGGGAGCCACAGCAAAGGCGGTCTTTTACCTAGAAGACATGCAGGGGCACCACCCATGAAGGGTCACACACACTTCAAATGGCTTCCCTGGGGGAACCAGGGACCCTGGGGCATAGCTCAGTGACAAGACCCTGGACAAAACTCTAAGCACAACAAAAGTATGGAAGATCTGGGAAGGGGCAGAGGACCTTGACTGGTGGGTTCAGAATTCAAGGTACTGGACTCGACCCAGGGGTTTGTGTTTGGCAAACAGAGGGAGGTGGGGTGTGTAAGGAGAGGAGAAGGGAGCAAAATAAATCTTCAACCAAAACACCAAGTGTTAGGAAAGCCACAGACACCTATTATGTGGTCATCGCCCAGACCTCACCTACACCTCACCTCCTTTCCTGGGGAAGTCATTGATTAACACTAAGCGGACATTCTCTGGTCTCCCATTCTGCAGTCAGCAGAGATGTTAAAATCTAATGAAAAGGCCCAGCCAGACTTTAAAACCAGAAACCAGGAACAACCATTCCCAGATGCTAATCAAGGTAAGAATTCTCTGTGGAATTCCTGATAAAAGCCACATTCAAGCAGTATAGATTTGTCTCTCTTCTCTGATGTGAAGTGGGGCATGGAGAGCTGCCATTTACCAACTCCAACCTGAGCAGTTTTTTACACATTGAAGATCTCTCTCTCTCTCTCTCTTTCTCTGACACACACACACACACACACACACACAAACTAGTTCATATTCACAGAAGGATAAAAGAAAATTATCATATTCATGAAACAAAATAGATTGCTTGACAAAAGGAATGATTAGGGACTAGAGGAGGTTTCTTGGACACTGCCATCTATGGTTGCAATTAAAAATTCAATGGAAAAAAAAAAAAAAAATTCAATGGAATGGGACCTCCAGGAAGATGGTGTCAGCATAGGGAGGCAGAAGTCAACTCTCTCACAAAAACAATGGAAAATGGGCAAAAAGCTGTCTGAGGGAGCTGCTTTGGGAATATGCAGACCAGGAGAGTGCTGTGCATCCTCGAGGAGGGTGAGGGACAGAGAAACAAAGAAGCTGAAACAAAAACCATGAGTTACTAGCCCCCATGGTGGGGAAGAGCTCCCATGCCCCACCCTCAAGGTGAACATCCTGGATAAAACCCATGGCTCACGACAGTCCGCTGAGAAGGGAACAGACATCTTCCTCTCTGGGAAGAAGGAGGATGCAGTGGAAGGTGGAGAGTGGTTTTTCTTCAGTGAGTTTGGGCAGCAGAGCCAGCTTTGAATCTCATGTGTGGCCAGATCAGAATCATGGGCAAGTGGAGGATGAAAGAGACACCTCTGTGGAAAGATCTGCCAATGAGTGTCACCTGTTGGCTGGCCGGGACACTGCAAGGAGAAAAACTTCTTTTTGGAGTGTCTCATCCCAGACCGCTTGGATTGTATCTTTGCCTCATTAGTGATCCCTGACCCTATTTTGAAAACTTAAATTGGGAAATTTTAAAGACTTACAATAAGTTGAACCAAAAATCAAACAAGAGCCATGAAACAAAACCAATAGGCAAGAGAGAGAAATTCATCATCAGAGTAAATTCACCAACATATGCAGATGCCTAGACATCAGCAAAGAATTACAAGCCATACTCAGAAACAGGAAGAGATGGCCCAGCCAAAGGAACAAACCAAAAATCCTGAAAAAACAAAAACAAAAACAAAAAACATGATTTAACACAACTAATCAATGATAATCACACAAATCTCCTAGATCAATTCAAGGAGTTGAAGGAAAATAAGAATAAAGAGATAAAAGATATTAAGAAGACACTGGATAAGTATAAAGGCCAATTTGAAAGCCTTCAAAGAAAAGTATCAGAGTTCATGGGAATGAAAGACACAATGGCTGAGGTTAAAAATACATTAGAAAAAACAAATAAATAAAAACAACAACAACAACAAAATACATTAGAGACATATAACAGGAAATCTGAGTTGATGTAGGACAGAATTAGTGAACTGGAGGACTGAGCATCTGAATTTGAAATGTCAGGCAACCAGAAAGAGAAAACAATGGAAAAAAATGGAATAGTGACTCAGGGAGTTGAATGCCAATGCAAACCGCACAAACATACATGGTATGGTGTCCCAAAAGGAGAAGGGAATGGAAAAGGGGCAGAAAGAATATTTGAGGAAATAATGACCAAAAACTTCCTAACCCTTATGAAAGACATAAATATTAACTCCCAAGAAGGACAATACACCCCAAACAGAATAAATTCAAATATACGTAATCTCAGATACGTACTATTCAGAATGACAAATATCAGAGATAAAGAGAGGATTCTGAAAGTATCAAGAGGAAAGCAATGCATCACATTTAAGGGAGATTCAATAAGACTAATTGCCTCTCTCTCATAAAAAATCATGGGGGCGAGAAGAAAGTGGTATAATGTATTTAAGGTACTGAAAAACTGCCAGGCAAGAATTTTTTATCCAGCAAAGCTGTTCTTTAAAAATGAGGGTGAGTTTAAAGTCTTTACAGACAAACAAAAACTAAGAGAGTTTGTTAGAAAAAGACCAGGTGTACAAGAGATACTAAAGGGAGTGCTGCAGCCTGAAAGGAATAAACAGGGGCAAGAGACTTGGAGAAGAGTCTAGAAATGAAGACTTAAGAAGGCTAAATTAAAGGGCAAAAAGATACACAATAGTAAGATATGACAACAGAAAACCAAAAGATAAGACAGACGAAGTAATGCCTTTACAGTAATAACATTTAATGTTAATGGATTGGACTCCCCAATTAAAAGACATAGACTAAAGAATGGATAAAAAAATATGAGCCACCTATATGTTATTTACAAGAGACTGACATCAGACATAACGATGCAATCAGACTGAAAGTGAAAAGTAGGAAAATGATAGTTCACCTAAGTAGTAACCAAAAAGATCTGGAATAGTGATACTAATATCAGACAAAATAGATTTTAAATGAAAATCTGTTACAAGGGATGATGATGGTCATTATATATTAAAATGGGGAAAATTCACCAAGAAGAAATAACTATAATAAATATTTATGCACCTAACTTGTGTGCCCCAAGTTACATGAGGCATATAATGGGAAAACTGAAGGGAGAAATAAATGTCTATACAATAATAGTTGGACACTTCAGTATACCACTCTCAGCATTGGATAGAACATCTGGACAAAGGATAAATAAAGAAACAGAAAGCTTGAATAATATGATAAATGAACTAGACCTAACAGACATTTATAGAGCATTCCCCCAAACAGCAGATATATATGCTTTTCAAGAGCTCATGGATCCTTCTCCACAGTAGACCATATGTTGGGTCACAAGACAGGTCTCAATACATTTTAGAAGACTGAAATTATACAAACCACAATTTCTGGTCATAATGCAATGAAGCTGGAAATTAATAATGGATGGAAAAAGGGAAAATTCACAAATACATGAAGACGAACAACATACTCTTAAATAATCAGTGGGTCAAAGAAGAAATTTCAAGAGAAGTCAGTAAATATCCCGAGATGAATGAAGATGAAAATATAACATATCAAAACCTATAGGAGACAGCAAAGGCAGTGCTAAGAGGGAAATTTATACCACACAATGCTTAGAGTAAAATAGAAGAAAGAGCTAAAATAGAAGCCCTAACTGCACACCTGGAGGAACTAGAAAAATAACAGCAAACGAATCCCAAACCAAGCCTAAGGAAAGAAATAATAAAAATCAGAGCAGAAATAAATGAAATTGAGGGAAAAAAAAAACAATTGAGAGAATCAATAAAAGCAAAAGCTTGGTCTTTGAGATGATCAAAAAAAGCGACAAATCCTTAGCTAGACTGACAAAGAAAAAAGATAGAAGATGCAAACAAAATCAGAAATAAGAGGAGGGACATTACCACTGACCACACAGAAATAAGAGATCATAAGAGGATTTGTTGGCTATAACTGTACGCCAACAAATTGGACACTGTAGACAAAATGGACAAATTCTTAGAAACACATGAACAACCTACACTGACCCCCAGAAGAAATAGAAGGCCTCAATAAAGCAATCACAAGTAAAGAGATTGAATCAGTCATCAAAGACCTCACCAAGGGATTATTACCAAGCATCAACTAACAATGCATTTGGAAAAAGACCTTGACCAAAAGGGGGGAGTATTAAATACAAATGAGTTTTTATGGCTAAGAGATTTCAAAGTGAGCTGGGAAGTCATTCTAGAGGTTATGCTTATGCAGGTCTCAGGAGGATCTCATTGACTGCCACAGTAAACAGTGCCTGAAGAGGGAGTGCTCTTAAGGGCTCTAGAGACATCTAGACACCACAGGCAGGGCAGACAATCTCAGGAATTTGGCACCCTGTCAGTGGGCCTTACCTTGGAATATATGTTCCCCAATGTAACAGAATTAGACTAATTTATAATTTCCCTATACATGGCTATTCTGCCTCTGTCATTTGAACCAATAATTAGCACTATGCTCCTTAAATATATGCTCCAGAGACTTAAATCTTCGGTCTATTCATATGCTGGTTGAGCCCTGAATCTCAGCAGTGTTGTAACACCTATTCACCAGTTATCAGACTTGCCCATAACAACTAACAAAATGATGATGATGGACAACACCCATCCCCCAAAACAGAATAGCTATAACTGCAAGCAAGACAGTTCCATCCATCTGTCCCATGGGATCTAAGCCTCCTCTCAATCAGAAACAGAGTGGGGGGAAGCGGCTGTGGCTCAATCAGTAGGGCTCCCGTTTACCATATGGGAGGCCCTGGGTTCGGTTCCCGGGGCCTCCTGGTGAAGGCAAGCCCGCCCGCACGGCGTGGTTAGCTGACCCAGCGAGCACAAGCAGCAAGGGGGGGATAAATGAATAAATAAATAAAATCTTTAAAAAAAAAAAAAAAAAGAAAGAAACAGAGTGGGCATCACTGTGATGGTTAGGCTAATGTGTCAACTCGACCAGGTAATTATGTCCAGGTGTTTGGTCAAGAAAGCACCGGGCTAATTGTAATACAAGAGCATTTATGGACTTCGGTCACCAGTGAGTTTACTACATGGATGGATGATTACATCTGCATCAATCAGGGAGATTACATCAGCAATGGGTGACACTTTTATCCAATCAGTTGAATGTCTTAAAAGGAGAAGTGATTTCAACATTCAGAGAGAATTTCCCAGCTGGTCTTTGGATAGCCATATTCTCCCAGAAACTCATCAAAGACCTTTCATTGGACTTTCACTGGAGCCCCTGGTTTGCAGCCTGCCTGCAGAACCTAGACTTGTGCATCCCTACGGTCACGTGAGAGACTCTTATAAAATCTCATATTATTGACAGATATCTCCTGTTGATTCTGTTTCCTGAGAGAACCCTGACTAATATAATCACTATCTCAAAATCCTCAAGATTGAGCAATGAACAAACATAAGGGGGGACTGCAACTATGGACTAAAGTAGACTTGCAATGTCTACTTTAGTAATGGAAGATCTTGTAACATTGATATAAAGACAGTGGTCACCAGAGTTTCTGAGGGGGGAAAGAGGGAAGAATAGGAGTTACATGGTGCATTTTTGAGACATCAGAATTGTTTTGAATGACATTGCAATGACAGATACAGGCCATTATACATTTTGTCAAAATCTATTTAAAAAGTGTAAACTATAATATAAACTATTGACCAATGTTCATAGCGATGCTTCAACATGTGTTCATCAATTGTAACAAATGTACCACGCTAATGAAAGATGTTGTTAATGGGGAAAAGTGTGTGTGGGGGGACGCTAACGGGAAAAACAGTCTCTTCAACAAATGGTGTTGGGAGAACTGGATATCTATAACCAAAAGAATGAAAGAGGACCCCTATCTCACCCCCTATACAACAATCAACTTAAAATGGATCAAAGATCTAAATATAAAAGCCAGGACCATTAAACTACTAGAAGAAAATGTAGGGAAACATTTTCAAGTCCTTGTAGTAAGTGGTGGTCTCTTGGACCTTACATCCAAAACACGTGCAACAAAAGAAAAAATAGATAAATGGGACCTCCTCAAAATTAAACACTTTTGCACCTCACAGGACTTTGTCAAAAGGGTGAAAAGGCAGCCAACTCAATGGGAAAAAATATTTGGAAATCACATATCTGATAAGGGTTTAATATCCAGGATATATAAAGAGATGTTACAACTCAACAATAAAAAGACAAACGACCCAATTAAAAAATGGGCCAAAGACTTGAATAGACATTTCTCCGAAGAAGAAATACAAATGGCAAAAAAACACATGAAGAAATGCTCAACATCACTCATGATTAGGGAAATGCAAATCAAAACTACAATGAGATATCATTTCACACCTCTCAGAATGGCCACTATTAAAAAGACAGAGAACTACAAGTGTTGGAGAGGATGTGGAGAGATAGGAACACTTCTTCACTGTTGGTGGGAATGCAAGATGGTACAACCACTATGGAGGACTGTTTGGCAGTTCCTAAAGAAGTTAAATATAGATTTGCCACGTGACCCTGCAATACCACTACTGGGTATATACCCAGAAGAACTGAGAGCAGTGACACAAACAGACATCTGCACACCGATGTTCATAGTCACATTATTCATCATTGCCAAAAGTTGGAAACACCCCAGGTGTCCCATCAACAGATGAATGGATAAACAAACTGTGGTCTGTTCACACGATGGAATTTTTGCAGCTGTAAGAAGAAATGAACTCATAAAGCATATGGCAACATGGATGAATCTGGAGGACATTATGTTGAGTGAAGCAAGCCAGACACAAAAGGACAAATACTATATGAATGCATTACTATGAACCAAATATATTGTGTAATATATTGTTTGATTCACACACACACACACAAAAACAAAAAAACAAACAAAAAACAAAACAACAAAAAAATTTACATGTATCCATTACATTTAATTGAGAAATGTATATATGTATTCATCTGTGTTTACTTTTTAGTTTTTAATTGCTTATGTTTTCAATTATTAAATGTACAAAATAAAGTTAAAAAACAAAACAAAACAAAACAAAACCCTTATCAGATATGTGGTTTCCAAATATTTTCTTCCATTGAGTAGCCTGCTTTTTTTTTTTTTAAGGGGATACCAGAAATTGAACCCAGGACCTTGTACATGGGAAGCAGGCACTCAACCACTGAGCTACACCTGCTCCCCTGCATTTTTACTTTCTTGACAAAATCTTTGAAGAACAAAAGTGTTTAATTTTGAAGAGGTCCCATTTATCTATTTTTTTCTTTGGTTGCTTGTGCTTTGGTTGTAAGGTTTAAGAAGCTACTGCCTAGCACGAGATCTTAAAGATGTTTCCCTACATTTTCTTCTAGGACTTTTATGATTGTAGCTTTTATATTTAAGTCTTTGATCCATTTGGAATTAATTTTTATATAAGATGTGAGATAGGGTTCCTCTTTCTTTCTTTTGGATATGGATATCCAGTTCTCCCAGCACCATTTGTTGAAGAGGCTGTTCTGGCCCACCTGGGTGGGCTTGACAACCTTGTGAAAAATCACTTGACGGTGGATGTGAGGATCTACTTCTCAGTTCTCTATTTGGTTCCATTTGTCAATATGTCTATCTTTATGGCAGTACCATGCTGTTTTTAGCACTGTAGCTAAGTAATATGCTTTAAAGTCAGGAAGTGAGAGTCCTGCAACTTCATTCTTCTTTTTAAAGACATTTTTGGCTATTCATGACCTCTTACCCTTCCAAATAAATTTGAAAATTGGCTTTTCCGTTTCTGCAAAAATAGCTTTGGGGATTCTTACTGGGACTGCATTGAATCTGTAAATCAGTTTGGGTAGAATTGACATCTTAGCACTATTTTAGTCTTCCAATTGATGAACACTGAATACCCTTCCACTTATTTAGGTCTTCTTTGGTTTATTTTAGTAATGTTTTATAGTTTTATGAATATAGTTTCTTTATGTCCTTGGTTAAGTTTATTCTTAAATATTTGATTCTTTTAGTTGCTTTTATAAATGGATTTTTTTTTAACTTCCTCCTCAGACTGCTTATCAGTAGTGTATAGAAAAGCTACTGATTTTTGTGTATTAATCTTATATCCTGTCACTTTGCTGAATTTGTAGTAGCTTTGTTTTGGATTTTTCAGGATTTTCTAGATATATGATCATATCATCAGTGAATAGCGAAAGTTTTACTTTTGCCTTTCCTATTTGGTTGCCTTTTATTTCTTTATCTTGCCCAATTACTCTAACTAGAACTTATAGCACTATACTGAATGACTATACAGATGACAGTGGGCATCCTTTTCTTGTTCTCGATCTCAGAGGGAAAGCTTTCAGTCTTTCACCACTAAGTACAGTGTTAGCTGTGGGTCTTTCATATATGCACTTTACCATGTTGAGAAAGCTTCCTTCTATTCTTACATTTTGGAGTGTTTTTTATCAAGAAAGGATGCTGTATTTTGTCAAATGCCTTCTCTGCATCAATCAAGAGGATGATGTGATTTTTCTTCTTCAATTTATTAATGTGGTTTATTACACTAATTGATTTTCTTGTGTTGAACCACCCTTACATACCTGGTAAAACCCACTTGATCGTGGTGTATAATTCTTTTAATGTGCCTGTGGATTTGCTTTGCAAGTATTTTGTTGAGGATTTTTGCATCTATATTCATTGGGGAAATTATTCTGTAATTTCCTTTTTTCCTGGTATCTTTATCTGATTTTGGTATTAGAGTGATGTTGGCTACATAGAATGAGTTTGTTAGTGTTCCTTTTCAATATTTTGGAAGATCTTGAGCAAGATTGGTATTAGATCATCTTTGAATGATTGGTGAATTCACATGTGAAGTCATCTGGTCCTGGGCTTTTCATCTTGAGGAGGTTTTTTAAATATTTTATTTTATTTCCTTTATTTTATATTTTATTTTAAAAGAAGCTTTAGATCCCATAAATGATACATCAGAAATACAGGGGGATTCCCATATACCCCAACCCCTCCCCCCACACACACATTTTTTTTTTTTTAATGTTAGCTTGTTCAGTTTAATGTTTTTAAAATATACAGTTGATTTCGGTTGTAAGTGGTTTACTTTTTTTGTTGTTGTTGTTACTGGTATTCTTTTTTTTCATTTTACCTTTTTAAAAAAAATTTTTTTTTACTTTATTTCGTACATTTAATAATTGAAAATATAAACAATTAAAAACAAATAGTAAAAACAGATGAATAAATATATACATTTCTTAATTAAGTGTAATGGATACATAATAAAATTTTTTTTGAATCCAACAATATATTACACAATATATTTGGTCCATAGTAACGTATTCATACAGTATTTGTCCTTTTGTGCTCAACATAATGTCCTCCAGTTTCATCCATGTTGTCATATGCTTTACAACTTCATTTCTTCTTACAGCTACATAATATTCCATCGTGTGAATAGACCATAGTTTGTTTATCCATTCTTCTGTTGATGCACACCTGGGTTGTTTCCAACTTTTGCAGTGGTGAATAATGTTGCTATGAACATTGGTGTACAGATGTCTGTTTGTGTCACTGTTCTCAGTTCTTCTGGATATATACCCAGTAGTGGTATTGCAGGGTCACATGGAAAGTCTACATTCAACTTCTTTAGGAACTGCCAAACAGTCCTCCATAGTGACTGTACCATTCTGCATTCCCACCAACAGTGAAGAAGTATTCCTATCTCTCCCCATCTGCTCCAATACTTGTAGTTCTCTGTCTTTTTAATAGTGGCCATTCTGATAGGTGTGAAATGATATCTCATTGTAGTTTTGATTTGCATTTCCCTAATCATGAGTGATGTTGAGCATTTCTTCATGTGTTTTTTTGCCATTTGTATTTCTTCTTCGGAGAAATGTCTATTCAAGTCTTTGGCCCATTTTTTAATTGGGTCGTTTGTCTTTTTATTGTTGAGTTGTAACATCTCTTTATATATCCTGGATATTAAACCCTTATCAGATATGTGATTTCCAAATATTTTTTCCCATTGAGTTGGCTGCCTTTTCACCCTTCTGACAAAGTCCTGTGAAGTGCAAAAGTGTTTAATTTTGAGGAGGTCCCATTTATCTACTTTTTCTTTTGTTGTACATGCTTTGGGTGTGAAGTCCAAGAAACCACCACCTACTACAAGTCTTGAAGATGTTTCCCTACATTTTCTTCTAGTAGTTTTATGGTCCTGGCTTTTATATTTAAATCTGATAAGGGTTTGATATCCATGTTATATGAAGAGATCATACCACTCAATTATAAAAAGACAAGCAACACAATTAAAAAATAGGCAAAAGACCGGAATGAACATTTTTCCAAAGAGGAAATACAAATGACCGAAAGCACATGAAAAAGTGCTCAGTATAACTAGCTATTAGTCAGAGGAGGGTGGGTGTGGCTCAAGTGTTTGAGCACCTGCTTCCTACATGGGAGGTCCCAGGTTTGGTCCCCGGTGCCTCCTAAAAACAAAAAAAAACAAACAACAAGCAAACAAATGAAAAAACCAACTCAAGGGAGCTGATGTGGCTCAGTGGTTGAGTGATGGCTTCCCAAATATGAAGTCTGGGGTTCAGTCCCTGGCCCTGGTACCTCAAAAAATAAAACAAAACAAAACCCAACTACCATGAGATAACATTTCACACCTTATAGAATGGCTAATATCAAAAACAAAGAAACAAAGAAACCAAAAAACACCAGAAAACTACAAGTGCTGGAGAGGATATGGAGAAATATGAACGCACCTTCATGGTTGGTGGGAATGTAGAATGGTGCAGCCACTGTGGAACAGTCTGGCAGTACCTCAAGAAGCTGAATATAAAACTTCTGTGTGATCCAGCAATCTTGTTACTCGAAAAATATTCAGAAGAACTGAAAGCAAGGATATGTACTGACATTTGCACACCAGCGTTCATAGCAACATTATGCACAATTGTTAAAATATGGAAACAGCCCAAGTGTTCCTCCCGATGAATGGACAAACAAAATGTGGTATATATGTAAATAGAATACTATTTATCTCTAAGAAGCAATGAAATCGGGATGCATGTGATAACATGGATGACTCTTGAGGACATTATGTTGAGTGAAATAAGCCAGACACAAAAGGACAAACATTGTATGTTCTCAGTAATATGAACTAAATACAATGAATAAACTCACGGAGGTAAACTCTAGAAAATACATTACTAGGAGATAGAATGTGGGTTGAAAATGGGAGCTGATGTTTAATGTATGTAGAATTTTTAATAAGGTTTATTGTAAAAGTGTGGAAATGAATAGAGATGATGGTATCACATTATAGTGTGTATAACTAACACTGAATTATAAATGTGATCGTGGCTGAAAGGGGTAGTCTGTGAATGTAAATGCCAATTGAAAGGAAGTTAGAGAATAATCTAGGGACTGTTTAACAGTGATTTTGGTGGTAAATGAAGATTGTGGTTAATAGTATAAATATAAGAGCATTCTTCTTTTACAGTCTTAAGAATATGGTGATACACGGGAAAACGACAACCAATGTAACTTATGGACAGTAGTTAATAGTAATATTATAATATTTTTGCATCAATGGCAAAGAAGATATATCAATTTTAAGAGACAAGAAGAAGGAGGTATAAGAGGGTATGGGACTTTTCCTTTTGGAGTAATGAAAACATTCTAAAATTGACTGAGGTCACGCAGCGCAACTCTATGATGAAAATGAGAACCAGGGAATTGTACACTTTGAACAGATTGTACAAAGCATGGGACTGTATAAGACAGGGAATCCAGTGGTGAAAGATGGACTGTTGTTAACAGAACAAATATTGAAATGTTCTCCCATGAACAATAACAAATATATAATACTAATACAGGATGTTAATAATCGGGTGCGTTGGGGGAAAATACAGCAGGTGTAAGATATGGGCTATAGTTTGTAGTAATATTTTGACTATGCTCTTTCATAGTTTTTTTTTGTTTTGTTTTGTTTTTTTACCGGGAGGTACCGGGGATCGAACCCCGGTCTCTCCATATGGTAGACAGACGCCGAACCTCTTGAGCCACATCCGTTTCCCAACTCTTTCATAGTTTTGTAACAAATGTTTCTCAGCAATGCAAGGTATTGGTGGTAGAGTGATGTATGGGAGCCCTGTATGATGATATGCATGTTTGTTTTGTAAGTTCCCAACTTTTACTACACATTTAATGTTTATGTATGTTCATGTATGAATGATATACTCCAATAATTTTTTGCAAAAAAAAAAAAAAAGAAAAACTCAATGGAAGCATTGGAAGACAGTGACAAGGAAATCGTCCATAGGGAGAGAAAAGATAAAGAAGTTTTAAAAATCAATCCAAAAGGTCCAGGCATCTTCTAGAACCCCTGGAAAAGGGAACCAAGAAAAGGGATGGTAGAAACAACTGATGGAATGATATAAGACTTTTTCAAGCAGACAGATGGCCACATCCCACAAAGTGGAACAGTAAATGAAGAAAAACACCCATCCCAAGTACATCCTCATGAAATTTCAGAATACCAGAGGAAAAAACAAACAAATACAAAAACTTCCAAAGAGAAAAAGGGAACTCAAAGGTTTGGGCATCAGAACGGCATCACACTCTGAGCAGCAAGATTGATATTTAACAGTTTGAAACAGGGCCTTCAAAATTCTGAGGGAAGATGATTTTCAACCTAATCTAGAAGCTACTAGAACATGCTCTTCACCAAAATGAGAGATTAACCAATAAAGAGAAAGACATGGTGTAGCCATTGGGCAATTTGATGTAATTATGAATTCCAAAAATATAATTGGATCATGCTTGTAAACTGGTCTGCTAATCTGGGCATGATTAAGTTATGATTAGGGCATTAACTGGGCATTGAGCCCCACCCCTTGGTGGGTGGGGGAATCAAATATAAAAGGCAAGGCAAAAGAGAGAGAGCAGTTTTTGATATTGGAGTTCTGGTGAGGAAGGAAGGAAGGCCCTGGGATAGAGATGAGCCATTCGCCTGAGAGTTCACAGCTGGCCTTGTGGAGAGAAACACAGCCTAGAGAGCCTCATAGTCTACAGTTGACCTTGTGAAGAAACAGAGGAGCTAAGCCCAGAGAGAAATGCAGCCCCGGGAAGAGAGGAACCCAAGAAGCCTGAACCCTGGCAAACGTTGGCAGCTGTCTTGCTCCAGCACGTGGCAATGGACTTTGGTGAGGGAAAAAACTTATGCTTTATGGCCTGGTAACTATGGACTTCTACTTCAAATAAATACCCTTTATAAAACCCAACCCATTTCTGGTATTTTGCATCAGCACCTTTTTGGCTGACTAATACACATGGTATCTAGGATCATGGGTCCCATTCAAAGAGTGGAGAATTTATTCTAGAAAGGCAGCTCTGAAGAGCAACCCATCCCAACTAGAAAACTGTGGAACCAACAGATCAGTTTACACATTTGACCACTTGGGAAATAATACTGGTAGTTTTTTGACAGAGCTGATAGAGCGCGGGAAAAAGTAAGGACAGTTACATTAAGAAGTAAATAAGTGGGGAAAAAAACAACAAGAAAACATTAACCCCTAAAAAGTAAAACTCAGCACAAGAATGGAAGTATAATCATAGAATATTTCTTGGTCTGTAGTGAATATTTAATAGTCATAATAGTGAGACTACACACTGACCATTAACTTTTTAAAAAGTTTGAGTGGTTAGGACAGAAGCCAGGTATAAACGAAGTGAATGACAGTGTTTTGATTTTGTTTTCATTTTAAAAACAATTTATTGAAGTATATCAGTCATTCATGAACATACATAAACACTAAGTGTATAGTAGAAGTTTGGAACTTAGAAAACAAATATGCATAACATCATACAGGGCTCCCATTCAACACCCCACCACCTACACCTTCCATTGTTATGAAACATTTGTTACAAATTATGAAAGAACATAGTTAAAATATTACTACAACCATAGTCCATATCTTAAATTTAGTGTTTTCCCCCAACTCACCCTATTATTTTTTGTTCATGAACCCATATAATTTATCTAAAGTGTAAAATCACAAACTTTGTGATTATACCAAATGCCATTAATGACCATTTACTTTTATTAAAATGTGATATGAGAAAACATAGGAAGGGTTATAAGAGAGTTGAACTTTTGCTTCATAAGACCATGGATTACAGGAAATAACAGTTACTTAGATATATGGCCATTAACATTACGAGAAACATCTCTAGGGAGAGTGAGGGAGTGAAGATGAAGGGAATAGAGGCAGAGGCTTACTGTTTCCAAGGCACTCATTTTTAAACTATTTGTGTGTTACTTTAACAAAATAAAAATTCACTGACATCTGATGGATCAGAGAAGCAAGCATCTTAGTTTTATGCCTAATTCACCACAATCAGTGCTCTTGTACGTTGTGGAAGAAGTTTATTATAGAGCCAGTCTTTGTCACACACACAAAAAAATCAGAAAATAGCACAGGATAATATGTAGTGAAATGCTAAATTCCAAGGATGGAGTGCTCCGAACACGTGTGGGTGTGGCACTCAGGTGGCTCACCTCTGTGGGATAAGGGGAAGCAACATGACAGAGGCACCATCTGAGCCAAGAAGGCTTTGGATGGACAGAAATGCTGGGCTTTTGCAGTTCTGGCCGAGGGGTGGGGAGCCCCAACCAAGGAACAGCAACATGCTTTACTCCTTCAGATACAGGTGACTCAGGACACTCTGTCCCTTTTATGGCCTTGAACGGCATTTCAGGGACCTCCATTAAAGAGTTGTAGATAGGGATGGGGAGGTGCTGGCTCACCACCTGTGCCTCCATGGGCCCCTCTCTCGGGGCCTCCAACTCCCCCCTGCGACAGTGAGTGCAGAGAACAGCTCACTGCACTGGGCAGAACATCTGTCTGGGTCAGGTATTGGGGGAAGCTGAGGCAATGACTTCCTGCCCTGTGACCCTGTGACTCGCCTCTGTGTGGGCAGGCTCTGGTACACCAAACACTGGGACATCCACCAAGAGATCAACCCTCACACCTCATATGGAGGGAGCAATAGCGGGGCAGGGTCAGTGTGGCCTCACCACCTGGGACACTGTCCTCTGAGTGGGGAAGATTCTTATGGTCACTCAACTAGGGGGACTTGGTGTGGTGTTTTCATTTGTGTTCTTCCTGAGAGATTCAGCAAAAAGCTGTGGGGTTCCTCCCACTCCTGCTCTTGCCATCAGACACTCTGCAAAGCATCACCCCAGCAGAGAAGACAACCCCCCTAAAGGGAATAGTCTTATTTATCCTGGTTGTGAGTGTCTACTGCTGCTGTCTGTGTGACTTCCTGAAGACAAAGACCCAACTCTTTTAAATAAAAATGGAATATAGCATAGATTTATTTCCTCACAAAAGGAATTCAGCCAAATTTGCTTTCCAGGGTTTTCTCAAATCACGCTAGCTTCCTCTGGGGAGGGACCACCAGTGACTCTGGGGACCTGAGAAAGTCAGGGTTTCCTCTGGACACAGTGGACTGCTCCCTGCATGGGTGCGGACTGCCCCCTGGTGGACACGGAGCAGGCAGTTCTGTGAGGGTAGTGAGTGCAGCAGAGGAACTGCAGGCTCAGAGACAAGAGTGGGGGACCGGGGTGCTTGACGACAGGGTGCTGAAGCATGTCAGCCCGTTGCCAACCAATCCCTTCACATTGATTTTCAGAATTTGGTCACTGCTGTGAGCTTTGCCATTTGGATCTGGCCGGGGGTTGATTCTCTGGCTGGTCCTGGGAAGGCCATGTTTATGCCCCCAAGGTAAATGGAGAGCGGCCAAGGACTCAGGGCAGAGTTTTTCTAAGTACCAGAATCTTTCTAACCCATCCAAAGACAGCCCTAAATAACACGAAGAAGGTGGCAATGAAGTCACAGAATATCAGCCCTGCCACGTCCTGCTGCCAGGCTCCGGGCAAGCCTCAGGTTCTGCAACTCAGCTTCCTGGCCCGTTAACTTGGGTTTAAAGTGCCTCCTCTGCTGGGCTGGGGAGGGGAGGGTTACAGAAAGTGCCAAGTACTCAATGCATAAGAACTGCCAATTATCCTTATTACTCATTGTAATACTACCACTAATAACGCCAGAATTGCTGTCCCACATATAGGTTCCCAGATGCAGAGTCTTCATGCCACTGAAATCCTATTTTCAAAAATGCCTCACTGTACTACTTCACATCCACTAGGATGGCTATCACTAAAAAACAACAACAACAAAAACAGAAACTAAGTATGCCAAGAAAGAGGAACTCTCATGCATTGTTGGTGGAAATGTAAGCTGGTGGCTCAGAATGTTAAACATGGCATTTTTTTACATGACCTGGCAATCCCACTTCTAGGTATATGTCCAAAAGAACTGAAAACAGGGACTCAAACAGATATTTGTAAACCAATAAAGCTTGAAGACATCATGTTGAGGGAAATAAACCAGTCACAAAAAGATAAATATTATGATTCCTCTTATATGAAATAACCTGAAAATGCAAATTCATAGAGGCAGAGAGTAGATTAGAGGTTACTGGGGCAGGGGTTGGGGATGGGGTAGATGGGGCATTTTTGCTTAATGGGTTTGGAGTTTGTTTGGGGTGATGAAGTTTTAGTAATGAGTGGCAGTGATGGTAGCACAATATTGCAAATGTAATTAATAGCACTGAATTGCACACATCAAAGTAGTTTAAATGGGAAATTCTATGATATATAAATTCCACCACAATAAAAGTCTTAAAAAAAAAAAAAAGAATTGCATGTGGTTTTTGCTTTTAACATAAAATCCTGGTAAACTAGAAAAAGAAAAAAAAAAGTCTCACTACAAAACTGCCTTTCCCTCCTCCCTCCCACTGGCCTGTCCTCAGTGGAAAAGCAATCTACTTAAATTACACAACACTAAGGTGAGCAAAATAGGCTACTGTAACCACACCCCCTTCCCAGCAGGGAGCCCATATCTCATTAATCCCAGGAATCTTCTATTCTAGGCAATTTTAAAGCCTGTGCCAGCAAGTCCTTTGACCTCCCAAGGCCCACGCATGAGGGTTCTGGACCCTCCCCCCATACTCCTTCCACAGATTCATGGAAAGGAGAGAAGAAACCCAGGGAGCACATTCCCTGAATTCCTGGGCAGCACCTCTCCCTGTAATTAGGGTTCCCCCTCCATCATCTTGGGGCCCCCCTCCTCCCACTCTTTGTGGTCCCCTCCCCCCTCATTTGAGTTCCCCTTCATTGGGATGTTCCTCCCCACCTTGTCAGGGTCCCGGGCCTACTCACATGCTGAAGTGGAAGCATCACAACATAAATAATAAATGCAACTGGATACCTGTGCAGTTCAAGGGCCTCTTCAGTTTCCTTTTCCTCCAAACTGAATTATTTAATCCTCCTCAGAATTCCACAGATGAACAAATATTCACTCATAAAAAACCACCTGACAACCTGCCAGCATTCACTGACTGACTTCAGAGTCGGGGACGATATTCTAGATAAAGAGCAGGCCTCGGTTTCAGTTAGCTTTATTTCCTGAAATTCAAATGAGTAGTATCTCAATCATTCTAATGCTATCAAGTTCAATTAAAAATTCTCTCCCAGCTGAAACAAAATCCTTTTCTCTTCCTGGGTAGAAAAACCTACGGCAAACAAATTGGTACCTCCCCCCAGAGACAGAATGGCTGGCTGGACGATGCTGAGCAGCACAATGTGGCCCTCTGGAGGCCAAGAGCGTGAGGTGTTTGTTTGCATTTAATTTATGCACAGTAATGAGGGAATTTAATCTGTGCTCCTTAGAAATCCATTAGATATTGAGCACAGGGCATGAGAATTGGGACTGCTCTTGAGAAGCCTGGGTGTGTTTATCTTCTGGGCACCTAGAGTAACCTCTGGAACCAGAAACAATTCCAGACAAGTATGGGGCCAAGGGAGGCCATTCTAGATTAGCTTGCTCTCTATCTAGAAGGATATTACAAACCCAAATAAAATATTTAGGCCAGCCTTTGGGTTCTAGCAGAGCAGCCTTGGCCCCATTTTAAATGGCCAGTGAAGGTAGCAGTTGACCTTAATTAAACTTCAGCATTTCTAGGTTACTAGGATTAATTTCTGCATTAACTGTTTTTGTGGCTTTTTCTTGTTTTTCTAAATTTTTGCTATTTATTTATTTTGCATATATGCAGGCCCTAAATATCTCAGCAATTAGGTTTGAGAAGTTATCATTTTTATCAAAGACATTTTCCAGTCCCAGAAATATGAAAATAAGTTAATACCTCGTTTATTTGGCAACTATTATGATATTTACTTTTCCTATAAATTGATTCTTAGACCAAAACTATAAAGATATTGTGAATTGAATCATGTCCCCAAAGACATAGTCAAGTCCTAAACCCCAGGCTTATGGATGTAAACCCATCTGTAAATAGGATCTTTGAAGATGGCGTTAGTTAAGATGAAGCCAAACTGAATCAGGGTGGGCCTCAATACAATATGATAGGAGGACTTAAAAGTAGAGGGAATTTGGACATGGGAATAGGAGACCAAAAGAGACAGCCAGTCAAGTGAGGCAGAGACTGAGGTACGGAGTACCGGCAGCTGGGACACTATAGACCTCAGAGGAAGCACGGCCCCGATGACTTTCAGCCTCCAAAATCATTGAAACAATAAATTCCCATTGGTTAAGCCAACCAGTCTGTTATTTTGTTATAGCAGCCCTGGCAAACTAAGATAGCTATCAAATTAAAAATTTGTCCTAGAAAACCTACTTTTCTGGGGGTAGACTCTGATGCCAGAATCTCTGGATTTAATATGGGCTCTAAGACCCTGGGCAAGTTACTTAACCTCTCTGTGCATTGGTTTCTTTGTCTGTACAATCTCATAAGGATGTGATGATTAGGAGTCAATGTTAAGCATGTGAACATGTTAAGCACACAGTAAGTGCTGAACCAATGACAGCATCACATGGTCAGCTGTGACTGGGTCAGAATACACATCTCTAATCACTAGGGTCTGGGATCAACTACAAACATATTGCTATGTAACATGCAAGGTAGACATGTATAGCTTTCTAATAAACAAGCATATACAATCTTGACCATTGATAATATATATCAATATAAGTAAATAAAGACTTTCACATTCATGTATACTTATATCTATACTAGAACTAGAGCTATAGACCCAAACTTTATGTTTATACACGTGGTTATGAAATATCTATAAAAATATTTACTTACAGATGCATAAGGTTATTCACATACAATTCTATATATTTCAAGCGAGCTCCCTCTCTATATCTTTTTTCATTTTTTTATTAGAGAAGTTGTATGTTTACAGAAAAATCATGCATAGAGTTCAGATATACCTCCCTATTATTAGCACCTTGCATTAGTGTCATGAAATAACATTTTTATAATTGTACTATTAACTATAGCCCTTTATTTGCAATAGGGTTCACTGTTTGTTTATCTATATGTCTTTATACATACAGAAATATAGAAAATTTACTCTCAGCATCAATATCAATACCTAACTTAAGTTCAACTAGAAAACTGCATTATAAAGAAAGCAGTAGTTTCTCTTCTTTACTAGAAAATGCTCACTAACTATGTAGATGAAATGACAGAATTGGAAAGTCACAATATTTGCAACCCTCAATATAAGAACTGATAGGGCAAGGATCATCAATTTATGATTAAAACATTAGGAAAAATGTTGTTGGAGAACAGGATATGCATACAGCTTCAGAATATCACCCCACAATTCCCTTCTAACTACAAAGAAAAACATATCCTTACAGTGGAAAGAACCAGCGCCAGTACCTTGTCCAAATGATCATACCTAGTGTCGCTATTGGGACAATCTGACATTTTGATGTCATATATTAAGAAGCACACAGGGGAGCAGATGTGGCTCTACTGGTTGAGCACCTGCTTCCCACATGGGAGATCCTGGGTTTGATTCCCGGTACCTCCTATGGAAAACAGAAACAAACAAGCAGTTTTACCAATTCAGGGGAGCCGATGTGGCTCAGTGGATGAGTACTGGCTTCTCACATAGGAGGTCCTGGGTTCATTCCCCAGGCCCCAGTACCTCAAAAAAAAAAAAAAAAAAAAAAAAAAAAGCACACATTACCCATGTAGTGTACTTGACAAAAATGTTTAATTTGAAACAGATCATGAAGAATCATCTCAAAATTCCCCAAATGAAGGAATTTTAAAAGGCAACTGGCATGGACTCTGCAAAAAGATCAATATCATGACAAAGGTGGGGGTAGGAATAGGTTCTAAACTCAAAGTTAAAGAAACACAATGACCAAATGCAGTGTGTGAACTGTGTTTAGATCCTGAATTAAGAGGGGGAAAACAGCTATGCAGGACAATTGGGGGTGGCTGGAGACACTTAAATATAGACTTTAAATTGGATGATGTTACCAAATCATGTTAATTTTCTTGAGGGAGATGTTACTGTAATTAAAAAAGAGAATGTCATTATTCTTAGGGAGAAGGATGTTATTAAGTATTTTAAAGGTTCAACATGGATTTTCCTTTGCTAGTCACACCAACTAATGACATTCTCTCTCTTTCCATATTTCTAGGATATAAATATATGCTAAGAATTCACTGCATTATACTTGACAAATGATCCCCATTTAAAATACTTCCCAACTTATTCTATGAGGCCTGATACCAAATCCAGACAAAGACATCACAAGAAAACTACAAATCACAAATATATTTTATAAAGAGATCTAAAAACCCTCCACAAAATACTACCACACTGAAACCAGCAATATATATAAAAAATTACACACCATGATCAAGGGGGATTTATCCCAGATATGCAAGGTTAATTTAATATTAGAAAATAAGTAAATTTAATATACCATATAAATAAAACAAAGGACAAAACTTCATGGTTATCTCAATAGGCAGAGAAAAAGCACTTAACAAAATTCAACACCCACTCATGATAAAATATACATAAAAAACACTCAACAAACTCTGGATAGAAGGGACTTTCCTCAACCTAAGCTAACATCATACTAAATGGTGAAAGATGTCCCTAAGATCAGACAGAAGACAAAAATGTCTGCTCTTACCACTTATATGCAACATTATACCAGAGGTTCTATATAGGGCAACTAGGCAAGAAAAAGAAATAAGTGACAACCAGATTGGAAAGGAAGTAGTAAAATTATCTCTATTTGTATATGACATGAGCTTGCATGCAGAAAAATCCAAAGAAACCTGCTAAAAAACTATTTAGAACCATTTCAGTTTGCTAAAGGCTGCTGGGAGCAATATACCAGAAATGGGTTGGCTTTTATAATGGGAATTTACTAGGTTAAAAGCTTACAGTTCTAAAGAGAAAGAGAAAAAGCTTACAGTTCTGAGGCTGTGAAAGTGTCCAAATTAAGGCTTCATTAGAGATGCTGTCTAGAGTAGGTGATCAGGCACATGGCAGGACTTAATGGTGGCTCTGCCCAAATCAAGGCATCAAGTGACGCTCTCCCTGAGCTCGGCTGTGGGAGATCTGGCATATGGTTTGTCTCTCCCCTCTCCTCCAGGCCTCTCTGGGTTTCTCTGGCTCTGCGGCTTTATCTCTGTGTGTCTGCTGCTTTCGGTCCTCTATTTATATAGGACTTCAGTAACAGGACCAAGACCCACCCTGGGTCATGCCTCAATGAAGCAATCCAGTCAAAGGCCTCAACTTAATCTAATCCATTCAAAGGATCCCACACCCACAGGATTGGATTATCTTCAGGAACATGATTTTTCTGGGATCCAGAAAAAGCTTCAAATAGTCAAAAGAATTAATAAATGAATTCAAGCAAGCTTGCAAGATCAAAGATCAACATAAAAAAAAATTGTATTTTTCTACACTAACTGAGCAATCTGAAAGTGAATTTAAGAAAACAATTCCACGTACAATAATATCAAAAAGAATAAAAATATTTAGGTATAAATTTAACAAAAGAAGTGTAAAATGTATACTCTGAAAACAAACATTATTGAGAGAAATTAAAGACCTAAATAAATGGAAAGACACCTGGGGTAGGGTGAAAACTCTCATATGGCAAATATGTAAGTAGGTTAATGATCTTGAGAGAAAGAGATTCTCCTCTTAGATTATCCACATGGACTCTAAAGACAATCAAATATATTTTTATAAGAGAGAGGCAAATTGAGTTTTGAGAGAGAAGAGGAGGAGGAAGTGTGACCATAGAGGCAGAGGCTGAAGGGATGTGGCTACAAGTCAAGGAGCACTTGCAGCTGCCAGAAGTTAGAGGAGGCAAGGAACGGATTCTCCCCTAGAATCTTGAGAAAGCATGGTCCTGCCAACTCCTTGATTTTAGACTTCTGGCCTCTGAGCTGTGAGAGAATACATTCCTGTTGTTTTAAGGCACCCAGTTTCTAGCAAGTGGTTGCAGCAGCATGAGGAAACTACAGTATCCCAGTTTTTAATATTGTTAAGATGGCAATACTCCCAAAATTGACCTGCAGAATTGATGCAATCCCTATCAAAACTCCAGCTGACTTCTTTACAAATATTAACAAGCTGATCCTAAAATTCACATGGAAATTCAAAGATCACAGAATAGCCCAAACAAGCTTAATAAAGAAGTAAAGAGTTGGAGGTCTCATACTTCCCAATTTTAAGCTTAGTACACAGCTATGGGAACTAAGATAGTGTGGTACTGGCATAAAGATAAACATATAGCTCAATGGAATAGTATTGAGAGTCCAGAAATAAAATCCTTACATTAATGGTCATCGTTTCACCAAGTGACAAAACACATCAAGGGGGGGGAAGAATAGTCTTTCCAACAAATTGTGCTGGCACAACTGGATAGCCACATGCAAAAGAACAAAGGTGGCTCCTATCTCAAACTGTATACAAAAATTAACTCAAAATGGATCAAAGAGACCTAACAGTCAAAACTATAAAACTCTTAGAGGAAAACAGAGGAGTAAAACTTTGTGACCTTGGATTAGGCGATGGTCTCTCAGACATGACACCAAAAACACAAGTAACAAAACAAAACAACACACTGGCCTTCATCAAAATCGAAATTTTTTTCTGCTAGAAGGCCACCATCAAGAAAGTAAAAAGAATGGCAGAAAACATTTGCAAATTATATATTTGATAAGAGACTTGTTTCTAGAATATATGAAGAATTCTTACATACTATTATTGAAATAATGAAAATGCTCTAATAATGATTGAAGTGGTGAATGCACAGCTATGTGATTATACTAAATACCATTGGTTGTATACTTTGGATGGATTGATTGTATGCTTTATTAATATGCATCAAAAATTGATTTTTTTTTAAAGAACTCTTACAACTCAATAATAAAAATACACACAAACCAATTTAAAAATGGGCAAAGGAAATGAATGGAAATTTCTCCAGAGAAGATATGCCAATGGCCCTCAGGAAAATAGAAACCAAAACCACAATGAAATACCACTTCACACCCAGTAGGAAGGCTATAATCAAAAAGTCAGATAATAACAAGTGTTAGAGAGGATGTGGAAAAATTGGAACCCCCAGCACACTACTTATGAGAATGTAAAATAGTGCAGGCTCTGTGGAAAACAGTTTGGCAGTTTCTCAAAAGGTTAACCATAATTACCACATGACCCACTCGAAAGTATATACGTAAGAGAAATGAAAACATGTGTCCATACAAAAACTTGTACACGAATGTTCATAACAACATATTCATTTTAATCCCTGAAGGGAAAAAAAAACAAATGTCCTTTCACTGAACGGATCAACAAGCTGCGGTATATATATATATACACAATGAGATATTATTTAACAATAAAAAGAAATGAAACACTGATACATGTTACAACATGGATGAACCTTGAAAATGCTGTGTAAAGTAAAAGAAACCAATCACAAAGCCTAGAACACAAATCCATAAAGATAGAAAGTAGACTGGTGGTTGCTCGGGGCTGGAGGGATAGGGAAGAAAGGAAGAATAACTGCTAATGGGTATGGGGTTTCTTTCTGTGATGAGAATGTTCTAAAATTGACTGCGGTGATGACTGAACAACTCTGTGAATTATAAACTTTAAATGGTAAATTGTACAATATGTGAATAATATCTGGATAAAGCTGCTATTAAAAAAGTTATTGGGGGAAGCGGCTGTGGCTCAATCAGTAGGGCTCCCGTTTACCATATGGGAGGCCCCGGGTTCGGTTCCCGGGGCCTCCTGGTGAAGGCAAGCCCGCCCGCGCGGCGTGGTTAGCTGACCCAGCGAGCACAAGCAGCAAGAGGGGGATAAATGAATAAATAAATAAAATCTTTAAAAAAAAAAAAAGTTATTGGGTGAGAAAGGCAAAGGGTGTAAATATAAAGTGGCAAAATACCATAGCTATTTGTGGTGATGGAGCAGTTCTGTATCTCGATCGTGGTAGTGGTTACACAAATCTACATATGAGGGATAACACTCATTGAAGGAAACACACATACACATACACATGTAAAGAGTGCATGTAAAACATGATGCGGGGGGGGGAGTGGATGTGGCTCAGGCAGTTGGGTCCCTGTCTCCCACATGGGAGGTCCCAGGTTCGGTTCCTATGCTTCCTAAAGAAGACAAACAAACAACGAGCAGACAGTGAGCAGACATAGAGCAAAAACAACAGCAGACAACAAGAAAAAAGGAGCAGACAACATGCAAACAAAAGGCAAGACAGCAAACAAAAACAAAAACAAAAAAACAACCAAGGAGTGGATGTGGCTTAAGCAGTTGGGTGCCCGCCTCCCACATGGGAGGTCCCAGGTTCGGTTCCCAGTGCCTCCTAAAGAATAAAAACAAGCAGACAAAGAGTAGACAACGAGCAAAACAGACAAGGGAGCCATCTCAGGGGGAAAAAAAAACCATGATGAAAACTGATAAGGTCTGTTGTCTAGCAAACAGTATTGTATTAATGTCAATTTCCTGATTTTGAATTTTTTTTTTTAGGAGGTATCAGAATGAACCTAGAAGACCTCGCACATGGGAAGCAAGCGCTCAACCACTTGAGCTACATCAGCTCCCTGATTTTGATTTTGTGCTAAAACTAAGTAAGATTTCACCACTGGGGGAAGCTCCGTGAGGACAAATGGGAATCCATGCATCATTTTTACAACTTCTGGTGAGTGTACGATTAAAGTAAAATAAACAGTTTTGGGGGAAAAAAAACGTTATGGAATAGAGAAGATGTGTACGAAGCTACAAATGAAACTCTGAGAGCTAATGAAATGTTTCCAGGTAAGACACTTCAGATGCCCAAGATCTCACACACTTCTGCCTGAGGCCAGTGTGGGCTGCCTCGTTGGCTATACACCCTTCGCTGACCCTGGACTCCCTCTGAGCTGCTCCACAAGGCTGTGTTTACCTGTATGTATCACCTGACACTCCCATCTCTCCAATTACTACTGAAGGGGAATTTTCACACCCCACTGCAATCTTAGTTGCTGTTGTTGTTGTTGTTTTTTTTAATTAGAGAAATTGTAGATTTGAAGAACAATCATGCATAACATACAGGCTTCCCATACACCACCCCATTATCAACACCTTGCATTCGTGTGAAATATTTGTTGCAACTGATGAAAGCACATATTTATAATTGTACTACTAACTACAGTCCATGGTTTAACTTAGGGTTCTGTTTGTGTTGTGCAGTTCCATGGAGCTGCAGGGCAGTGTGAACCCACCCCACTCTTGGTAACCTATATTTTGGATTCTGAGTCTATGAATTTGCTTATTCTAATTGTTTCAAATCCATGAGACCATACAATATTTGTCCTTTGTTTCTGGTTATTTCACGCAATGTGATGTCTTCTAGGTAATCCATGTTGTCGCATGTATCAGAACTTCATTACTTTTTATGTCTGAATAATATTCCACTGTGTGGACATACCACATTTTATCAGCTGATGGACACTTGGATTGTGTCCATCGTTTGGCAATTATGAATGTTTGTGTGCAAATATCTGTTTGTGTATCTGTTTTCAATTATTTTTGGTATATACCTAGAAGTGAGATTGCTGGGTCATCTGGAAATTCTATATTTAACTTTCTGAGAAACCGCCAAACTGTCTTTCATAACGACTGTACCATTTTACCACATGAAGAAATAAAGAATATTGTTAACGATATCTACGTAAATATAAAAAAACAAAGTAAATGTATTTTTGTTTGCAACTTCTCTTTTACTTCTGATTTAATTACATAATGCAATAATTATAAATCAAAGTTAATGGGCATACTATATAAAAAGGTGTAATTTGTGACAATAACAGCATAAGTGGGAGAGGAACATAGCTATATATAAGAGCAAAATTTTTTTTTTTTTTTTTAAAGATTTTATCCATTCATTCATTTATCCCTCCCCTGCTGCCCGCGCTCACCGGGTCAGCCAACCACGCCGCGCAGGTGGGCCCGCCCCCACCAGGAGGCCCTGGGAACCGAACCCAGGGCCCCCCACATGGCAAACGGGAGCCCCACTGATCGAGCCACAGCTGCTTCCCAAGAGCAAAATTTTTGTATGCTATTTTGTATACCATTGAAATTAAATTTGTAATCTCCAGGGCAACCACTAGGAATATAACTATATATTATATATTATAATATATAATAAAAGAAATGACAAGGGAATTTAAATGGCACACTAAAAAAAAATCTATTTAACACAAAAGAAAACAAGGAAGAACTTGAGGAACACAAAATACATAAACATACAGAAAACAAATAGCAAAATGGCAGATGTGAATCCTACCTTATCAGTAATTAAATTAAATGTAAATGGATTAAACTCCCCAATCCAGAGATTGGCAGAATGGATAAAAAAATTAAAAAAAAACTCGATTCATTTATATGCTATAAGGAGACATGCTTTAGATTCAAAGATACAAATAAGCTGAGGTAAAAAAACAGAAAAAGATACACCATGCAAATGATAAACCACAGAGAGCTGGAGTGGTAAGAGTACTATCAGACAAAACAAATGAACATTCTCCAGGATAGATTGTATGTTCAGCCAAAAAACAAAAGTCGCAATAAGTTCAAAAAGACAAATTATACAAAGTATGTTTTCTGACCACAATGGAATGAAATAAGAAATCAATAACTGAAAGAAATTCAGGGAATTCACAAATACATGGAAGTTAAACAACACACTTCTAAATTACCAATGGGTGAAAGAAGAAATAGCAGGGGAAACTAGAAAATACTTTTGAACCAAATGGAAATGAAAACAAAACATACCAAAACTTATGGAATGCAGTGAAAGTGGTGCTGCTCAAAGGGAAATTTATAAACCCTTAAGGGAAGCGGCTGTGGCTCAATCAGTAGGGCTCCCGTTTACCATATGGGAGGCCCCGGGTTCGGTTCCCGGGGCCTCCTGGTGAAGGCAAGCCCGCCCGCACGGCGTGGTTAGCTGACCCAGCAAGCACAAGCAGCAAGGGGGGGATAAATGAATAAATAAATAAAATCTTTAAAAAAAAAACCAAAATAAAAAAAACCCTTAAATGCCTACATTAAAAAAAGAAGAAAAATCTCCAATAAGTAATCTAACCACCCACCTTAAAAAATGAGAAAAAGAAGAGCAAACTAAACCCAAGCAAGCAGAAGGAAATCATAAAACTAATGGCAGAATTACAAGAAACAGAGAATAGAAAAACAATAGAGAAAATCAATTAAACTAAAAGTTGCTTCTTTGAAAAGTTGAACAAAATGAACAAATCTTTAGCTAGAATGACCAAGAAAAAGTAAAAGAAGACTCAGATTACTAAAATCAGGAATGAAAGAGGGAACATTTAGAACTATCAGAAAAACTACTCTTTACAGAGCACCAGCTGTGTTGCCTGGGACAAAACACCATACAGTGCTTTAATAATGCCATGTAAGTGTTACAATGTACAGGTAAGGAAACTGAGGCACAGAGACGTTAGATCATGGACCCAAAGTCACAAAGGCAATAATGGAGCTGAAGTGAAGTGTTAAGACCGCCTGGATCCCAAGCTTTTCATCTTTACTCTGGTTCACACTGCCCTGCCAGGTTCTGTATCAGGATGTGAGAAGTCCACTGACGTGACATGTGGGGCGTGAAATTGTCTGTGAGCAGCCACCTGCCCTCAGGGTGAAGGCCATCCATCCTTCTGCTCATCTGTGAGTCCCAGCCTAGATTAGCCCCAATTTTGCCTCATCCTCTTTGGATGCACATATCATCCCCTTTTATGAACATGTAATAATTTATTTAACCAGTCCCTGCCAATGGACACTTGGATTGTTCCCAATCATTTAGTATTATAAACGATGCTTCAGTGAATAACTTCTGAGAGATAAATTCCTAGAAATGGAACCTCTGGGTCATGAGTGTGTACCTTTTTGTTTTGACTGACACGGCTAACCTGTTCTTCACAGAAATTATACCAACATACGGTCTCACTAGCAATGCATGAGAGTGTTTTTCCATCCCTTGCCAACACAACATTTTACCACACTTTTAAAATTTTTTCCAATATGACAGATTGGAAAATGTTATCTTATTACAGGCCTCATTGACAAACAGCTTCTAAAAGAATAAGCAATTAATACCTACTCTATACAAATTCTAGAGAATCTGGTGAGACACAAAAGACATAAAATGTTCTCTAATTCCAAATCTGAAATCAGGTAAGACAGAAGGAATAAACACGAGACATCATTTAAGAACATGAACTGACCAACCTGTCAGAGGCAGCGTGGAATGGTTAAAAGGGCACAGGATGAGGCACCCAACACTTCAGCCTGATTCCATCATGGGCTGGTTGGGTGGGTGTCAGCAATTGGGCCCGGCTTCCTCCTGTTGTAAAAGTAGGGCATTAAATCGGATAATTCCTAAGATTCCTTTCACTTTGGAAATTCTATATTTTAGTTAATGGTTAACTCAAACTTACTTAAAAAGTGGGTAGAGGATACTTTTCAAACAAACCTGGTCAGTCTAGTACCACGTTACTATGGCAACATGCCCCGGTTGTCCTGACACCTGGCACAGGAATGCAATGGATGCTCAGATATCACGACCTCCCCTGCTTTGCCCTGTGCCCGACAGCACAATTCAAACACTCTTCTGTGCTGAGCCCAGACCTGGGAATTTTTAACACAGCGCCGTAAGCAGCCATTCCTGGCAAGGGCTGGCATGGAGATGTAAGAGGAAATCTTGTCATGTTCCCTGACTTATACCTTGCAATTTTCCACCAGTGATAACAAAACTGCCCCTCTATCTCACACAATATTCTAACCTCTAGTTGTCTAGCCAGGATTGGACATATAGAATTTGGGCAGGAAAAACAGCAAGCTAACCAAGTCTCTGGCTCTGGCCTGATAAGCATCCACATAAAAACATAAATTAGGTACATGAAGGGCTGAGGGGGTCCAACACTTCATCTCTTTTTAGACCATAAGCTTTGGGGACAAGAGAATGCATCTTTTGTTAGTTCTGATCTGTATCTACTACTGTCCAATTTGTAGCATAAGTAATGGATGAATTTTCAAGGAAATACCGAGATGCAGGCAGAAGAAAAAGCAGATTATTGTGCAATTTGATTTTTTTATGATACCTTATTGATTTCTTTTTTAAACAAGTCAATTTTATTAATACATATTAGTAAAGCATACAACCCATTCAAAGTATAAAATCAATGGTATCTAACATAATCACATAATTGTGCATTCATCACTTCAATCATTATTAGAGCATGTTCATTATTTCAATAATAATAATAAAAAAAAAAGACAAAAAAATTCATCACCTCTTAATCTCTATTCTTCCTCTGCTGTACACAGCTGTTATTTTGGCTATTCTTAAATATTTATTTATTTTTTTAAAGCAGTTTTATTGAGATACATTCACATACCAGTCTATCCAAAGTGTATAATCAATGGCCTTTAGTATAATCACAATGTTGTGCATTCATCACCAAAAATTTTTTTGAACAATTTTATTACTCCAAAAAGAAAAACTCCACACCCCTTAGCAGACACCTCTCAATCCTTCTATCCTTCCCCAGTCTGACATAAACACTAATGTAATTCCATCATTATAAATTAATTTATATTAACATTTTATATAAGCAGAATCATACAATATGTAGTACTTTGTGTCTGGTTACTTTCACTTAGGTTTTTTTTTTTTTTTTTTTTTGCCCGATATTTACATAACAATAACATCCATTTGGTCAGAGTCAAAGAAAAACAGTCTTATATATGCAATATTACCCATATTCATATTTCACATGAGGTTTTACTATGCTTTACAGTCCTATGTTACATTTTTTAGCTTTCCTTTTAGTAATTTACATGACCTTACATTTTCCCTTTCAACCATCCTCATACCCAAATAATAGCCTGGCTAGTTACCAACACTATGATGTGCTTTCACCTTTTCTATTCATTTCCAAAGATTAACACATATCCTTTTTATCAATTCTGCACTAGTTAACCCTAAGCTTTCCATTCTCCAACCTCATTCTATTTTCTGTGACCTATATTCTAGTTATTAACTCCTTGAGTTTACACAATATATTTAGTTCATAATAGCACAATCATACAGTATTTGTCCTTTTGTGTCTGGCTTACTTCACTCAACAAAATGTCCTCCAGGTTCACACATGTTGTCATATGTTTTATGACTTCATTTCTTCTTACAGCTGCATGATATTCCAACGTGTTTACCTGTTCATCGGTTTATGGACACCTGGGTTATGTCCATCTTTTGGCAATCGTGAATAATGCCGCTATGAACATTGGTGTGCAGTGTCTGTTCGTGTCACTGCTCTCAGTTATGCTGGGTATATACCCAGTAGTGGTACTGCCGGGTAACATGGCAAATCTATATTCAACTTTAGGAACTGCCAAACAGTCCTCCACAGTGGCTGTACCATTCTACATTCCCACCAACAGTGAATAAGGTTTCCTATCTCTCCACATCCTCTCCAAAACTTGTAGTTCTCACTCTTTTTAATTGGGCCATTCTAATAAGTTTGAAATGATATCTCATCATAGCTTTGATTTGCAATTCCCTAATCACTAAAGACATTAAACATTTTCTCATGTGTTTTTTTTTGCCATTTGTATTTCTTCTTTGGACAAATGTCTATTCAAGTCTTTTACCCATTTTTTAATTGGGTTGTTTGTCTTCTTATTGTTGAGTTGTAGCATCTCCCTATATATCATGGATAGTAAACCCTTATTGGATATGTGATTTCCAAATATTTCTCCCAATGAGTCTGCTGCATTTTCACCCTTTTGTCAAAGTCTTTTGAGGTGGAAAAGTGTTTAATTTTGAGGAGGTCTCATTTATCTATTTTTTCTTTTGTTGCTTGGGCTTTGGGTGTAAGGTCCAAGAAACCACCACCTACTACAAGATCTTGATGATACTTCCCTACATTTTCTTCTAGTAGTATTATGGACCTGGCTTTTATATTTAGATCTTTGATCCATTTTGAGTTGATTCTTATATAGCGAGTGGGAATGGGGTCCTCTTTCATTCTTTTGGTTACGGATATCCAGTTCTCCCTGCACCATTTGTTGAAGAGACTGTTTTGACCCATTAACATGGTCTTGGTAAGTTTGATGAAAAACAGTTGGCCATAAAGGATAGGGTTTATCTCTGGACTTTCAATTCTCTTCCACTGATCAATGCATCTATCTTTATGCCAAAACCATGCTGTTTTGACCACTGCAGCTTTGTAGTATGTTTCAAGGTCAGGCAGTGAAATTCCTCCCACACAAACCTTCTTTTTAAAAATGTTTTTGGCTATTCGGGTACATTTTCTCTTTCAAATAAATTTGATAATTGCCTTTCCTATTTCTGTAAAGTAGGTTGTTGTAATTTTGATCAGTTCTGCATTGAATCTATAAATTAGTTTGGGTAGGATTGACATCTTCATGATATTTAATTTTCCAATCCATGAACACGGAATGTCTTTCCATTTGTTTAGGTCTTCACTGATTTCTTTTAGCATTGTTTTGTAGTTTTCTAAATATAGGTCCTGTATTTCCTTGGTGAAATCTATTCATAGGTATCTGAATCTTTTTGTTGATATTGCAAATGGAATTTTTCCCGAATTCTTCCTCAGACTGTTCAATACTAGTGTACAGAAACATTACTGATTTTTGTGTGTTGCTCTTGTATCCTGCCACTTTGCTGAACTTATTAGTTCAAGTAGTTTTGTCATAGATATTTCAGTATTTTCTAAATATAAGATAATGTCATCGGCAAATAGTGAGAGTTTTACTTCTTCTTTTCCTATTTGGATATTTGTTTGTTTTTTCTTGTCTAATTGTTTTAGCTAGAACTTCTAGCACAATGTTGAACAACAGTGGTGACAGTGGGCATCATTGTCATGTTCCTGATCTGAGAGGGAAAGCTTTCCACCTTTCTCCTTTGAGTATGATGTTGGCTGTGGGTTTTTCATATATGCCCTTTATCATATTGAGGAATTTTCCATCTGTTCCTATTTTCTGAAGTATTTTTAATCAAGAAAGAATGCTGGATTTTGTCGAATCCCTTTTCTGCATCGATCAAGATGACAATGTGGTATTTATTCCTTCAATATGTTCAAGTGGTGTATTATGTTAATTCATTTTCTTGTGTTGAACCATCCTTGCATACCAGGAATAAATCCCACTTAGTCGTGGTATATACTTCTTTTAATATGCTCTTGGATTCTATTTGCGTGTATTTTGTTAAGAATTTTTTCATCTATATTCATCAGAGAGATTGGTTTGTACTTTTCTTACAGTAACTTTATCTGGGTTTGGTGTTAGGCTAATGCTAGCTTCATAAAATATATTGGGTAATTTATCCTCCTCTTCAATTTTTTTGGAAGACTTTAAACAGGATTGGTTTTCATTCTTCTTGAAATGCTTGGTAGAATTCACCTGTGAAGTCATCTGATCCTGGAATTTTCTTTGTTGGGAGACCTTTGATGACTGACTCAATTTCTTTAAAATGTGATTGGTTTGTTAAGTTTATTTATTGTAGTGTCAGTGTAGGTTGTTTGTGCATCTTTAGGAATTTGTCAGTTTCGTCTAGGTTGTCTAGTTTGTTGGCATACAGTTTCTCATAACATCCTCTTATGATCTTTTTTATTTCTGTGGGGTCAGTTGTAACTGCCTCTCTTTCATTTCTGATTTCATTTATTTCCATCTTTTTTTTTTTGTTAGTCTAGCTAAGGGTTTGTGAATTTTATTGACCTTCTCAAATAACAAGCTTTTGGTGTTGATTTTCTCTATTGTTTTTTTTGTTGTTGTTGTTGTTCTCAATTTCATTTATTTCTGCTCTAATCTTTATTATTTATTTCTTTCTGCTCAGTTTGTGAAAGGCTTGCTGATCTTCTTCTCGTTCCTCCAGTTGTTCTGCTAGATCTTTGATCTTAGCTCTTCTTCTTTTTTAATATAGGTGTTTAGGACTACAGATTTCCCTTTCAATACCACCTTCACTGTATCCCATAAGTTTTGATATGTTGTGTTCTCATTTTCATTCATGTCAATATGTTTACTAATTTCACTTACAATTTCTTTGACCCAATGATTCTTTAGGAGTGTGTTGTTGAGCCTCCACACAACTATGAATTTTCCTCTTTCCCATCTATTATTGATTTCCCGTTTCATTCCATTATGATGAGAAGGTGCTTTGTATAATTTCAATCTTTTTGTATTTATTGAGACCTGCCTTTTGACCTAACATGTGGTCTACCCTGAAGATCCACGAGCACTTGAAAAGAATGTATAATCCAGCTAGTCTGTGAAGTCTAGCTCATTTATCATATTGTTCAAGTTCTCTGTTTCCTTGTTGATCTTCTGTCTAGCAGTTCTATCTAATGATGTGAATGGTGTGTTGGTGTCTCCAACTATTATTGTAGAGATGTCTATTACTCCCTTCAGTTTTGCTAGAGTTTTCCTCATGTATTTTGGGACACCCTGGTTAGGTGCATAGACATTTATGACTGTTATATCTTTCTGGTAGATTGTTCCTTTTATTAATATATAATGGCCTTCTGTATTTCTTACAACTTTTTTTGCATTTAAAGTCAGTTTTATCTGATATTAGTGTAGCTACCCTGTTCTTTTTTGGTTACTATTTGGGTGGAATATCTTTATCCAACCTTTCAGTTTCATCTGGGTTGTATCACTGTGTCTAAGGTGAGTCTCTTGTAGGCAGCATATGGATGGCTCATGTTTTTTTAATCCATTCTTCCAGCCTATATCTTTTTTGGGGGAGTTTAATCCATTCACATTAAATGATATAGCTGTAAATGCATTATTTACTTCCACCATTTTATTTTTAGTTTCCACATGTCATACCTTATTTTTGTCTGTCTTTTCATTCTTTTGGTTATCCTTTCTGCTATTCTTGTCTTCTATGCTTTCTTCCAAACCTATCTTTTTCATTTGGGCTGTAATGCTCCCCTTAATATTTCATGCAAAGGCAGATTCTTTTTTACAAACTCTCCTAGTTTCACCTTCATATTTGAAGGACAATTTTGCCTGCCTGTCCCAGGTTTGGTTCCTGGTGCCTCCTGAAAAAACAAACAAAACAAAAAAAAAAAAAAAAAAACAAAAAAGGGGAGTCAATGTGGGTCAGGGGTTGGGGGGTGGTTTCCCACATTTGGGGTCCTGGGTTAAACCCCCGCCCCCAGTACCAAAAAAAAAAAAAAAAAAAAAAAGAATTCTCAGCTGTCTCAGCTGGCAGTTTTTCTCTTTCAGTATCCCAACTGTATCATATCATTGTCTTTTCACCTCCATGGTTTCTGATGAGATATCCACACTAAGTCTTGCTGGGCATCCCTTGTATGTGATGGTCTGTTTCTCCCTTGCTGCTTTCAGAATTTCCTCTTTATCTTTGATGTTTGACATTCTGAGTAGTATGTGACATTCTGAGTAGTATGTGTCTTGTGGTAGATCTATTCAGATCTATTCAGATTTATTCTGGTGTGGATACGCTGTGCTTCTTGGACATGTAAGTTCATTTCTTTAATGAACGTTGGGAAATTTTCATCCATTTTTTCCTCAAATATTCTTTCTGCCCCTTTTCCCTTCTCATCTCCCTCTGGAACTTCCATGACACATATGTTGTTGAGTTTCATGTTATCATTCAACTCTCTGAGCCTCTGCTCAATTTTTTCCATTCTTTTCTCTCTTCAATTTCGGCTGTTCGGTCTTCTATATCACTTAATTCTTTCTTCTGTCATTTTGAATCTGCTGTTGTATACCTGTATTTTTTTTAAGGAGATACCTGGGATTGAACCCAGGACCTCGTACATGGTAAGCACACACTCAACCACTGAGCTACATCCACTCCCCAATGACAGTTGGTTTTTTCATTTGTTTGTTTTTAGGAGGTACCAGGGATCAAATCTGGTACATCCTACATGGGAAGGAGGCACTCAACCACTTGACCTACATCTGCTCTCCAAGCCTCTAATGTGTTTTTTATCTCATCTGTGGAGACGTTTAATATAACATCTAAAAGCTAATCATATTTTAGTGGCTATTTTAATGGAGAAATAAGAAGAAAAGAGTGTGAAGAATAAAATTGACAAAGATTGTGGGAAGATGGCAGAGTGGAAAGCTCCAGGAATCAATTCTTCCACTACTGAACTGGCAGGAATGATCTGAACCAACCACTTTGAAATTCTGGAGTCTAAGGGAACACTGTACAGCATCCAGGGAAGAGTCAGAGGCAGGAAATCTGTGGTAAAGACGGGTGAGTTTCACCCTCCCTGCAACAGCTACCATCTCTTTTCCCCCAGCCTCCTAGCCAGCAGGAATGGAAATTGGAGCTCAGATCCTGGTGCAACTTGCTGGTACCAGGGTGGGGCATAAAGAACTACTCCTCCAAACTCCAGCGATATGCAGTCTGCTTTCAGATCTCTACCTATGATAAACTACTTCAGATAATGGGGAGCCAGCTCTGAGGGTGGCCATTGTTCCATCTCCCCTGGGGTAAAAGTGGCAGTAGACTCTTAAAGACAATAACCTTTCTCAAATCTACAGAAATAGTTAAAGGGCTGTGCTTAACCCAGCAAGTGCTGAATTAAGCAAACACAGTTTCAAAACCCATAGAAGTTGCTTCTGGCACTCCTGCTGGCCCATCCTCCACCCCCCTGACAACATGGGGTGGAGCCAGTTTGTGCTCCCATTGTGGGCCCTTGGCCCTGTTCCAGAGGGAACAGGGTAGCCCCTGTGTGCATACTGGGATGGATGCATGACAGTGCCAGTTTATCTGGTGGGTCTGAAGGAATGAGCCTGGAACCAGCTTGCCCTCCCAGAGCTTGTCCTGAGGGCAGAGAAGCCCCCTGCAAACAGCTGGAATAGTGTGAGAAACAATTAAGTTGAAGCCTGAGGCAAAAGAATACCTGCATTAAGACACTCCAAAAAGCAACCAGAAGAGAGGAGTTCTGTTCCAAAGGGAGTAGAGAGTGTGGTTCACTCACACTCCTGCGGACTGTAAACAGTGAATTCCTGGGGCTTCTAGGGAGCACAGACCCAGGAGAAGAAGCAGGATCCTGGGCTCCAGCTCCACTCAGACTCAGATAAGACAGAGAGGACCCTGCACTTCCCATTTGCCTCTGGATGATCTGCTTGATAAGAGGCCTAAGCTCTGAAGGAGACCACCGTTCAAAGGCAAAGCCAATTTGCAAACAGAGTGAAAGGTGTTTTTTTGACTTGGTTTGTTTGTTTGAATTAGTTCCTGTCAATCAAGAAAATCTCTGTCACATCACTTGCTAGATACAAACTTAGGGGACAGGCCAGGGACTAAATCCAAGTGTTAACACTTTAAAATATTAAAATGCCTAGTATGCAACAAAAGACTACAAGACAATGAAATAGGAAATGATGGCCTATCCAAAGGAACAAGTTAAAAATCCAGAATCTACAAATGAAGAGGACCAGATGCTGGACTTACTGGACAGAGACTTTAAAATATCTCCCTAGAATGAACTATGGACTAAAGTAGACTACTGGTATTCTACTAAAGACTTATTGTGATTCTAGCAATGGAAGAAATTACATCAACAATGTGGAGGCAGTGGCCACTGGAGGCTCTGAGGGCAGGGTGAGGGATAAACAGGTATAATACGGGGGCATGTTTGGGACTTGGGAATTGTCCTGAATGACACTGCAATGAAAGAGACAAGCCATTATAAATCTTGCCATAACCTACAGAATTGTGTGGGAGAGAGAGTAAACTACAATGTAAACTTTAATCCACGCTTAGTGGCAATGCTCTAAAATGTGTTCATCAGTTGCAATGAAATGTACCTCACTAATATGGATGTTCTTAATGTGGGAAAATGTGGGAGGTGGGGGGAGTGGGGCATATGGGAATCCCTTATATTATTTATGTGACATTGTATAATCTAAGTATCTTTAAAAAAATTTTTTTAAATAAAATAAATCTCCCTAGACAGTTTCAACAGCAGATTGGAGGTGGTAGAAGAAAGAATCAGTGAACTCAAGACAAGACAAATGAAATGATTCAGACTGAGGAGCAGAAAAATAAAATAATAATAATAATAATAAAAGAACAGAACCTAAGACACCTGTGGGACACCATCAAGCATACTAATATACATATTACGGGAATCCCAGAACGAAGAAAAACAGAATGGGGCAAAAGGAATATGCAAAGAAAGAATGGCAGAAAACTTCCCAAATTTAACAAAAGACATGAATATGCACATTCAAGAAACACAATGAACCTCAAACAAGAAAAATTCAAAGAGAACCATGCCTAGATACATAGTAATCAAACTGTCCAATGCCACAAACAAGGAGAGAGTTCTCAGCTGTAAGAAAAAAGCAAGGGAATCCAAAAATATTAAGTGCTGATTTCTCATCAGAAACCATGGAGGCAAGAAGGCAGTGGTATGAAATATTGAAAGTGCTGGGAAAAAAAAGTTGTCAACGAAGAATTTTACATCCGGCAAGAATTTCTTCCAAAAATCAAGGAGAGATTAAGACATTCCCAGATAAACAAAACCTGAGGGAATTTGTCCCCACTAGATAATCCCTAGAAGCAATGCTAAAGGAAGTTTCTCAGACTGATAGGAACAGTGTATGTGTATGCTATTAAAGTTATGTTGGTATCAAATCAAATATGATTGTTATAGATTAAGGACGTTAAATTTTAACTCCATGGTAACCATAAAGAACGTACATGAAAAATATATTCAAAAAGACATAAAAAGGGTCTCAAAACAAAAAGCCAAATAAACATGGAAGGAGGCATTAACAGAAAATGTGAGGGTCATAAAAGGTATAAGATATACAGACACAAAATAGCAAAATGGCAAAAGAAAGCTATGCATTATCAGTAGTTACTTTAATGTAAATAGTTTAAACTCCTCAGTCAAAAGGCAGAGATTGGCAGAATGGATTAAAAGCATAACTCAACTATGTGCTGTTTACAAGTACCTCACCTTAAATTCAAAGTCATAAGTAGTTTGGAAGTGAAAGAATGGAAAAAATATACCATGCAATCAGTAACCAAAAGAGAGCTGGAGTAGGCATATTTACATCAGGGAAACCAGAGTTTAAGTAAAAAACTGTTAAAAAGGGACAAAGAGGGTCACTATATACTGATAAAGGAGACATTCATGGGAAGCGGCTGTGGCTCAATCAGTAGGGCTCCCGTTTACCATATGGGAGGCCCCGGGTTCGGTTCCCGGGGCCTCCTGGTGAAGGCAAGCCCGCCTGCACGGCGTGGTTAGCTGACCCAGCGAGCACAAGCAGCAAGGGGGGGATAAATGAATAAATAAATAAAATCTTAAAAAAAAAAAAAAAAAGGAGACATTCAACAAGAAGACATAGCAATTATAAATAGATATGTACCTGTGATGGTTAGGCTAATGTGTCAACTCAGCCAGGTAACTGTGTCCAGGTGTTTGTTCCAGCAAGCACTGGGCTAATTGTAATACA
>JAKSZT010001078.1:5417186-5441134 GCA_026826555.1 Tolypeutes matacus | reverse complement strand
CCTTTCATCGGACTTTCATCGGAGCCACTGGTTTGCAGCCTGCCTGCGGAACCTGGACTTGTACATCCCCACGGTCGTGTAAGAGACTCTTTTAAAATTTCATATTATTGACAGATATCTCCTGATGATTCTGTTTCCTGAGAGAACCCTGACTAATACAGTACATAACAGCAGCACCACAAAATATATGAAGCAAATAATGACACATTTGAAGAGGAAAGAGATGGTTCTATGTGAATAGCAGGAGATTTCAATACACCACTTTCCATAATGGATAGCCATCTAGACAGAAGATCAGTAAGGAAACAGAAGACTTGAATGACACTCTAAACCACCTAGACCTAACATACATATATTGTATACTTAAGCTATATACACATTTTTCTCTAGTGCACATGGATTAATCCCCAGGATAGACCATATGGTAGTTCACAAAACATTGAAATCATACAGTGTACCTTATCTGACCACAATGGAATGAAGTTAGAAATCAATAACAGAGAAAGAAATGGAAAATTCACAAATTTGTGGAAATTAACCAATGTACTCTTAAACAACCTATGGGTCAAAGAAGAATCACAAGGGAAATTAGAAAATATCTTGAGGCAAATTAAAATGAAATTACAACAAAACAAAACTTATGGGATGCAACAAAGGCAGAGCTGAGAGGGAAATTGCCTCAACATGAAAAAGAGCATATTTGAAGAACCTACATTTAACAGCATACTCAATGGTGAAAGACTAAAAGTTTCCCCCCTATGATCAGGAATAAGACAAGGATGCTCACTGTATTAGCTTCCTGGTTGCTAAAACAAATATCATACAATGGGTTGGTTTAAACAATGGGAATTTATTGGCTCATAGTTTTGAGGCTAGGAGAAGTCCAAAATTGAGGCATCAACAAAGCGATGTTTTTTCCCCAAAGATTGTGGCATCCTGGGACTGGCTGCCGGCAATCCTTGGTCCTTGGCTTTTCTGTCAAATGGTGATGCACATGGCCATGTCTTCTCCTTTCTCCTCTGGGTACCATTGACTTCTGGCTCTTTCTTCCCCTGGCTTTCTCTCTCTCTCTCTCTCTCTCTCTCTCTCTCTCTCTATATATATATATATATATATATATGCCATTCTGCTTATAAAGGACTCCAATAATCCAGACTAAAACCCAGTCTGATTCAGTTGGGCTATACCTTTTGAAGTTACATATTCAAAAGATCCTATTTACAATGGTCCCAAACCCACAAGAATGAGAACCAAGACTAAGAACATGTCCAAACTGGGGTAAACAATTCAATCTACCACACCCATAATCATTGCAATTCCAACAGTCTTTTTCATAGAAATAAAAAAGCTAATCATATAACTCATATGTAAGGGCAAGGGACCCTGGATACCCAGAAACATCTTGGGAAAAAAAAAAGAAAAAAGTGGGAGGAGTCACACTTCCTGATTTCAAAACTTATTAAAGCTACAGCAATCAAAACAGTGTGGTACTGGTATAAGGACAGACTTATAGACTGTGATGGTTAGGCTAAGGTGTCAACTCAGCCAGGTACTGGTGCCCAGTTGTTTAGTCAAGCAAGCACTGGGCTAACTATAATACAAGGACATTTTACAGACTTTAATCATCAGTGAGTTGACTGCATAGATGGCTGATTACATTGTAGATGTCTACAATCAACCAAGGAGATTGCCATCAGCAATGAGTGACGTCTTAACCAATCAGCTGAAGGTCTTAAATGGGGAAGTGATTTCAGCATTCAGAAAGACTTCCCAGCTCCATTTCAGACAGTCAACATCTCCTGGTAACTCATCAAGGACCTTCATTGGAGCCCCTGGTTTGCAACCTGTCCTGTGGAATTTGGACTTGTGCATCCCCATGGTTGCATGAGAGAATTTTATAAAATCTCATACCATTTACAGATATATCCCACTGGTTCTGTTTTCCTAGAGAACCTTGACTAATACACCTTGGTACGAGGAGTGGTTCTTAAGAAAGAGAATATTAAAATTGGGATTTCTGAAGTGGTTCTGGTGTTTTTGCAATTGGGTCTCTAATTGGATTCAAGGGCACTAATGACTCCCTTTCCAATAATCAAGAGACAACTGACAGTCCACGGCATGAGTTGGCAATGGAGATACACTAAATATCACCACTGGATTTGACTAATTCTATGCTTATAAGAGCAAGGATCTGGGTAAGAGTGTTTTCAATACCTTAACACAGTATTAAGATGTTGGCTGGCTGTTTTTAAATACTCTGGATACAGTTACAAAGAAAGGGATGAGCTAAATTTTTCAAATTTGCAACTTAAATGCCTCATGAATGATGTGAAAGTTTCTATCTGTGCTCTGAAAGAAAATATTTTCTCATGCAGCCACAGACTTGAGATCTCTGAAAACCAGACTCAGAGTCTCAATGAGTTACAATGGAATGAGACAGAGTTACAAGAGAAATTAAAATCTCAATCTCACAGGGTGTCTGCTATTCAAGTGAAGGCATTGGTTGGAAAAGAGTGGAACCCTGAGGAATGGGATGGAGACATATGGGTTGATGATGATATAGGTGGGGATGGTGAAACCCTACATTCTGCTGAGATTTTGCCAAATAAACATGTAACAGTCTGCCCTGTGGAGACCACACAATGTCAAGCTTGTATCATCCAGTCTCCAGTGTGCCTGAGGGAGTCCAGATCTCCTCCTAGCCCTGAGGTGGGTACCAGTCAAACTCCAGCCTGCACTGCCCAACCTCCACTCTGCCCTAAGGAGTTTGCCATCCATCCCCTGTCTGAAAAGATTAATCCTGTCTCACCAGATGAAAAGGCAAAGGAATACCCTGAGGTCAGCAGCTTGCAAGACATTTCTAATCCTTCTCTTTATCCACCCCCACCACCCCTCTTCTTTTTGAGACCTATTACTAGACTAAAATCACAACAATCCCACAAAGGTGAAGTACAAAGTGTGACCCATAAGGAAGTATACTGTACTCTAAAAGAACTGCATGAGTTTTCCAATTTATATAGAGAGAAATCAGGGGAATATGTGTGGGAATGGATATCAAGAATATGGAATAGTGGTAGAAGGAATATAAAGTTGGATCAGGCTGAATTTATTGATATGGGTCCACTAAGCAGAAATTCTGGATTCAATGCTGTAGCTCAAGGGGTTAGAAAAGGCTCTAACAGTTTGTTTGGGTGGCTGACTGAAACGTGGACCAAAAGATGGCCTAGAATGTCTGAAGTTGGGATGCATGATTTACCCTGGTATACTGCAGAAGAGGTAATTCAAAGGCTTAGAGAGACTGGAATGCTAGAATGGATTTACCTTTTAAGACTTGCCCACCCATCCTGGGAATGTCCAGAGGTCATACCTTTCACCAGGACTGTGAGGAATAAATTTGTAAGACTAACTCCATCTTCCTGAAGAGCTCTGTGCTAGCTCTTCTCTGTAGTCCAGATATTACTGTGGGAACTGCTGTTACGGAACAAGAATCCTTAAACAATATGGGGATGATTGGATCTTGGGCTGGTAAAAGCCAAGAATCAGCAGTTAACCAATCAATACAAGGTGGGCAGGGCTACCACAATGAAAGGCAGATTCAAAACAGCAATCAAAAGAGTTGGAGTCACATAGAGCTATGGCACTGACTAAAAGATCATGGGTTAGCTAGAAGTGAAACAGATGGGCACTCTACTAAATTCCAATAAGATCTGTATAAGCAAAAGAATTCTAGGTCGAGCGAACAAAACCCTAATTTGAATTACAGAAACAGAGAATCATGGCCCCTTAATCAATTCCCAGACTTGAGACAGTTTACAGAACCAGAGCCCCTTGAATGAGGAGAAGGCCAGGTGCCCTTGGGGAAGGATCCTGGTATACTGACAAAAATTTATACTGTTAATCTTCCTCCCAGCTTTCCCCAAAGAGACCTATGGTCTTTTACTAGAGTAACTGTACATTGGAGGAAAGGAAATGATCAAACATTTGGGGTATTATTAGACACTGGCTCAGAAGTGACATTAATTCGGAGACCCAAAACATCACTATGGTCTACCAGTCAGAGCAGGGGCTTATAGAGGTCACGTGATTGATGGAGTTTTAGCTCGGGTCCATTTCACAGTGGATCCAGTGGGTTCCCGGACACATTTGATCATTATTTCCTCAGTTCCAGGATGCATAATTGGAATAGACATGCTAAGAAATTGGCAGAATCCCCACACTGCATCCTTGACTTGTGGAGTGAGAGCTATTATGGTAAGAAAGGCCAAGTGGAAGCCCCTAGAACTGCTCCTACATAGCAAAATAGTAAACCAAAAGTAATACTAGATTGCTGGAGGGATTGCAGAGATAAGTGCTCCCATCAAGAATTTGAAAGATACAGGGTGGTGATTCCCACCATATCTCCATTCAACTCTCCTATTTGGCCTGTGAAGAAAACAGATGGATCTTGAAGGATGTTAGTAGATTATTGTAAATTTAACCAGGTGGTGACTCTAATTGCACTGCTGTCCCAGATGTGGTATCATTGCTTGAGCAAATCAACACTTCCCCTGGTACCTGGTATGCAGCTATTGATCTGGCAAATGTTTTTTTCTCAATTGCCATTAGTAAGGACCACCAGAAACAGTTTGCTTTCAGCTGGCAAGGCCAGCAGTATACTTTCACTGTCCTGCCTCAGGGGTATATCAACTCTCCAGCCCTATGCTATAATATTGTCTGCAGGGATCTTGATCGTCTCTCCCTCCCACAAGACATCATACTGGTCCATTATATTGATGATATCATGATTACTGGACCTAGTGAGCAAGAAGTAGCAATGACTGTAGACTTATTGGCAAGGCATTTGCATGAGAGAGGATGGGAGATGAAACCAACAAAAATACAGGGTCCTTCCACCTCAGTGAAATTTCTAGGTGTCTAGTGATGTGGGGCATGTCAAGATATCCCTTCTAAAGTGAAGGATGTTGTTGCATCTGGCCCCTCCTATGACCAAAAAAGGGGCACAAGGCTTAGTTGGTCTCTTCAGATTTTGGAGACAACACATTCCTCATTTGGGTGTGCTACTCCGGCCCATTTACCAAGTAACCAGAAAAGCTGCTAGTTTTGATTGGGGACTGGAACAAGAGGAGGCTCTGCGACAGGTCCTGGCTGCTATGCAAGCTGCACTGCCACTTAGGCCATATGACCCAGCAGATCCAATGGTGCTGGAAGTGTCAGTGGCAAATAGAGTTGCCATCTGGAGCCTTTGGCAGGCCCCTATAGGGGAATCACAATGCAGAGCCTTAGGATTTTGGAGCAAAGCTTTGCCATCCTCTGCAAATAACTACTCTCTTTTTGAGAAACAGCTTTTGGCCTGCTACTGGGCTTTAGTAGAGACTAAACACTTAACCATGGGCCACGAAGTTATTATGAGACTTGAGTTGCCTATTATGAGCTGGGTATTGTCTGACCCACCAAACCATAAAGTTGGGCGAGCACAGCAGCACTTTATCATAAAGTGAGATAGGGCTTGAATGAGTCCTAAAGGTACAAGTTACATGAAAAACTGTCCCAAATATCCATGGTCACTATTCCTGCCACATTACCTTCTCCTTCCCAGCCCATAGCTATGGCCTCTTGGGGAGTTCCTTACAATCAGTTGACTGAGGAATAGAAAACTCGTGCCTTATTTACAGATGGTTCTGCACAATATGCAGGTACCACACAAAAGTGGACAGCTGCAGAATTTCAGCCCTTTTCTGGGACATCTGTGAAGGACAGTGGTGAGGGCAAATCCTCCCGGTGGGCAGAATTTCAAGCAGTGCACCTGGTTGTTCAATTTTGGTTGGAAGGAGAAATTAGCCAGAGGTGCCTTTGTACACTGATTCATGGACTGCTGCCAATGGTTTGGCTGGATGGTCAGGGACTTGGAAGAAACATGATTGGAAAACTGGTAACAAAAAGGTCTGGGGCAGAGGTATGCGGATAGACCTTTCTGAGTGGGCAAAAAACATGAAAATACTTGTGTCCCACGTGAATGCTCACGAGAGGGTGACTTCAGCAGAGGAAGATTTTAATAATCAAGTGGATAAGATGACCTGCTCTGTGCCTAGCGCTCAGTCTCTTTCCTCAACCACTCCTGTCATTGTCCAATGGGCTCAAGAAAAAAGTGGCCATGGAGGTAGGGGTGGAGGTTATGCATGAGCTCAACAACATAGACTTCCCCTCACCAAGACTGACTTGGCTCCAGCCACTGCTGAGTGCCCAATCTGCCAGCGGCAGAAACTCACACTCAGCCCGCAATATGGCAACAATACCCGAGGTGATCAGTCTGCTACCTGGTGGCATGTTGATTACATTGGACCACTTCTTTCATGGAAGGGGAAGCAATTTGTTCCAACTGGAATAGGCAAGTACCCCGGATATGGGTTCTCCCTCTCTGCATGCAATGCTTCTTCCAAAACTACCATCTGTGGACTTCCGTATGTCTTATCCACTACCATGGCATTCTACACAGCACTGCTTCTGATCAAGGAGCCCACTTCACAGTAAATGATGTGTGGGAATGGGCACATGCTCATGGAATTCACTGGTCTTACCATGTTCTCCATCATCCTGAAGCAGGTGGATTAATAGAACAGTGGAATGGCCTTTTGAAGACTCAATGATGGTGCCAACAAGGTGGCAATATATCTTGCAGGGCTGGGGCAATGCTCTCCAGGAGGCTATATATACTCTAATTCAGCATCCACTCTGTGGTGCTGTTTCTCCCATAGCCAGGATTCACGGGTGCAGGAATCAAGGGAGGAAATGGGAGTGGTACCACTCACTAGTCCACCTAGTGATACACTAGGAAAATTATTGCTTCCCATCCCTGCAACCCTAAGCTCTGCTTAGGTCTACACGTCTTAGTTCCAAAAGGAGGAGTGCCTCCACTGGGGAACACAACAATGATTCTATTGAACTGGAAGTTAAGACTGCCACCTGGCCACTTTGGGCTCCTTCTGCCTTTGAATCAACAGGCAAAGAAGGGAATTACTATACTGGATGAGGTGATTGATCCTGACCATCAAGGGGAAATAGAACTGCACCTACATAATGGAAGTAAAGAAGAGTTTGCCTGGGGAAGCAGATGTGGCTCAAGAAGTTGGGCACCTGCGTACCACATGGGAGGTCCTGGGTTCAGTTCCCAGTGCCTCCTAAAGATGAGCAAAACAGCGATCTGACACAACAGGCTGTAACAGCGAGCTGACGCAACAAGCTGACACAATAAAATGATGCAACAAGGAAACACAATGAGAGACAGAACTAGCTGTGAAGCAAAGGTGGCTCAAGTGATTGGGTGCCTGCCTCCCACATGGGAGGTGCTGGGTTTCCAGTCCCTCTAAAAAAAAAATAAGCAAGCAGACGCAGAGAGCACACAATGAACAGACACAGAGAGCATACTGTGAGCACAAACAATGGGGGGGCACGTAATAAATAAATAAAATAAATCTTTTAAAAGAAAAAAAGAAGAGTTTGCCTGGAATACAAGAGATCCTCTAGGCCATCTCTTAGTACTACCCTGTGGTTAAAGTCAACGGAAAATTGCAACAACCCAATCCAAGGAGGACTAACAATATCCGAGAATCTTCAGGAATGAAAGTTTGGGTTACCCCAACAGGCAAAGAACCACAGCCAGCTGAGGTGCTTGCTGAGGGTAAAGGGAACATGGAATGGGTAGTGGAAGAAGGTAATGATAAATACGAACTTCAACCACGTAACTAGTTACAGAAACGAGGACTGTAATGGTCATGAATATGTCTTCCTTCTTTAAAGTATGATTTTATGTGTACATAAAAAGAATATCTTTGTTTTCTTCCCTAACTTTTTCCCTCATCATATGACATAAGTTGTATTAATTTCATGTAGTAATATTTAAGGTGCCAAGTTTAAGAGTTAATAATACCCAAAGACTTGCACCCTATTCTGGAGGGAATTAGTATGTTTCTGGTTGTACGCAGGATAGTTGAATATTATTAAGTAGAAATATAAATATCTGTTATTGTTTTTATTTAGAGCCTAAGTATGGGTTAAGGTGATGTGTATGGCTGCTGCCAAGTTGACAAGGGGTGGATTGTGATTGTTAGGCTAATGTGTCAACTCAGCCAGGTAATGGTGCCCAGTTGTTTGGTCAAGCAAGCACTGGGCTAATTCTAATACAAGGGCATTTCATGGGCTTTAATCATCAGTGAGTTGATTACATAGATGGCTGATTACATCTACAGTCAACCAAGGAGATTGCTGTCAGTAAAGAGTGAGGTCTTATCCAATCAGCTGAAGGCCTTAAATGGGGAAGTGATTTCAGCATTCAGAGAGAATTCCCAGTCCACTTCAGACAGTCATTCCCGAGAATGCATCAAGGACCTTCATTAGAGAATTTTATAATATTTCATACTATTTACAAATATCTACTGCCATTTTTTTTTCTTAGAGAACCCTGACTAATACAAAGTCCAATGGAATATACTTGATAACACAGAAATAAACCAACATATCCATGGCTAATTGATTTTTGACAAGGGTGCAAGTCTACTCAATGGGGAAAAGAATAGTCTCTTCAAACAGTGGTGCTATATGAGAAAGGATGAAAGTGGATCCCTACCTTACACCATATACAAAAATTAACTCACAATGGATCAATGACCTAAATATAAGAGATAAAACTATAAAACTCTTAGAAGAAAAGATAGGGAAGTATTTTCAGGACCTTGTGTTAGACAACGGATTCTTAGACTGTATACCAAAAGTGCAAGAAACAAAAAAGTAAATAGATAAGAGGGAGCTCATCAAAATTAAAAAAAAACCTTTTGTACAACAAAGTATATTATAAGGAAAGTAAAAAAACAATCTACAGAATGTGAGAACATATTTGAAACCACATATCTGCCAAGGGTTTACTATCCAGAATGTATAAAGAAATCCTAAAACTCAACAACAAAAAGACAAACTACCCAATTAATGACTTTAAATAGACATTTTTCCAAAGAAAATACACAAATAGCCAAAAAGGCACATGAATAGATGCTCAACATCATTAACTATTACAGGAATGCAAATCAATCAAAAGCACAATGAGAAACCACTTCACACCCACTAGGATGGCCATTAAACAAACAAACAAACAAAAGAAAATAATAGGTGTTGACAAGGATAAAGAGAAATAGAAACCCTCATACATTGTTGGTGAGAATGTAAAACAGTAAGACCACTGTGGAAAACAGTTTGGGAGTTCTTAAAAAAGTTAAACATAGAGTAACCATACGATTCCACTCCTAGGTATATACCCAAGAGAAATGAAAATATACGTCTAACAACAACTTGTACATGAATGGAACCAACCAAAACATCCACTAACTGATGAATGGACAGGGAATATTATTCAGCAATAAAAATGAAGTACTGATACATGGTACAACATAGATGAACCTCAAATTCCTTACGCCAAGCGAAGGAAGCCAGCCACAAAATACCACATATTATATGGTTCCATTCATATGAAATGTACAGAATAGGCATGTCTATAGTAGAGACAAAAATTAGATTAGTGGTTGCCTAGTGGGGGAAGGAAGGAGTGGGGACAAGGGAAATGGGGACAGGCTTCCTTTTGGGATAATGAAAAAGATCTAAAATTAGAGTATGGTGATAGTTGCAAAACCCTATAAATTCAATTTACACTGAATTCTATACTTTAACAGGTAAATTTTATGGTATATAAATTATATCTTAATAAAGCTGTTCAAAATCTTAAAAATAGAAGGCAAATAAGTTGTAAAATATATGGGCCAAAAAACAAATGACTTCTTAATATGTAAAGAGTTCTTACAAATCACTGAAAAAAAATCCACATTTTTAAAAAAAGGCAAAGGATGACAAACCATTTTAAAAAGAATACAAGTGGGGAAACAGATGTGGCTCAATCGATTGGGCTCCTGTCTACCATATGGGAAGGCCCAGATTCGATTCCCAGGGCCTCCTGGTGAAGGCAAGCTCGCCTGCACCCACGAAGAGTTGATGGCCCGCACCTGCGGATGGCTCAGCAAGATAACGCAACAAAGGTAGACAAGCAGACACAGAAGAATGCACAGTGAATGGACACAGAGAGCAGACAGTGAGCACAAGTGGCGGGGGCGGCGGCGGGGGGGGCGGGCCGAATAAATAAATAAATAAATAATAAATCTTTAAAAAAAATAATAATACAAGTGGCCAAAACATGCTTGAAGATAAGCTCAACACATCCCCAGTGCTGGGCCCTCTGAGTGATAATCTGCTCCTTACCCATGATCCCACAGCACCCTGCAGACACCAGTGTGACTGAAAATTCTATATTTATAGATCTCTCTACCTGATGGGTTTTTTTTTTGGTTTGTTTTTTTGTTTGTTTGTTTGTTTTGTTTTGTTTTCTTAGGAGGTACTGGAGATTGAACACAGGACCTCATATGTGGGAGGCAGGCACTCAACCAGAGCCACATCCGCTCCCGACCTAATGGGTTTTTGTACTTTCTCTGAACAGGGACCACACATTTATTTAATTTTACATTTTCAGTTACTCCAGGCAAGCCCTTCATGTGGTAAATATCTATGAATACTTGCATGCTCACTCCTCCATATTCTAAAGTAAAATGTAATTTAAGGTTTGAAAAGAGTTCTTTCGAGAATCATCATTATTTCTGTTTGTCCTCAAATTTCAATTTTCTTCCCAAATAAAAAATATTCCTCCTCCTTTTGATGAAAAGTTTCCACAAATCTTAGATCCCATGGTTCAATCAAACTGTCTCCTCTCCCCCATCTTCCAATTACCTGACCTCCCTCTGAACGGAGGGAGACGGGAAGCCTGAACATTGTTCTTGTTGCCTGTCTCTCTGCTTCAGAGTGAGGAATCCTAACCATGAAAGCACATCCGTGGGCCTCTGAGAGGGCGGCTCAGGGCTTCTCCACCCTGGGACCCAGAGCAGCTAATAATGAATGTCCATTCTCTTGCCCTTCCTGGCCTCTTTCTCAGTGCTTTCCTACTTTCTCTTTCTTTGCCTCACCCCCCCTTGCTGACTACCTCCCAACCCTGCCTGGGAGTAGACTTCTTTTGTGGGGGCCATCCCAGCAGCCACCTTCCATTTGGGAGCAGCCCTCACTGTTCTCTGCCTCCCGAAGCTGATCCAGCATGCCTGGCAGACCACTGAACCTTCCCAACTCAGGGCTGGCATACGGATGGCACGCAACAGGAGCCAGACCAGTGAGACTTAGTCATGGGACTCTGGCTACAACTACTGTGAAAGAGGCACTCCCTCTGAGCTGGCAAGGCCAGGCTGGTGGGTCTGGCCAGTGAGTAGCTGTGTGACCTCTGTCAAGTCGCTAAACTCTCTGGGCCTGGGATTGGTTCCACTCAGAATTTAGCTCCATAAGAGTCAAGAAGATGAGGTAAGGGGGACATGGAGCAGCCTGTTTCCCATCATCAAGACGTCCCCCATGCTGGGACTGGCTGAGACCAGCACCCAAGGCCATGACCTCAGCTCAGCAAATGCCTGGCTGCTAATGGGTTATCAATCGATACCTGCCAGTCTCTATCACTCTCTAGCTCCTACTCTGTGTTTGGGAAAACGGAGATATGAATTTTCTTTTACATCCGAACAAAGGCTGGCACTAACTCATGCACCATTAGAGGCAAATAAATTACGTAACCAGAGGTACTGGAGCATAACACACAGTGGCCAAACAGACCCATCTTAAATGTCAGTGGGAAAAACCACCTTCCAAACTAAACATCCCTATTCAACTTCGTTTGTGTCATTTTTTCCAACTAACTTCATAACATCCTAAACACACTGAACTGTTTCTAAAAAATATTTCCACATGGGAAAAGTCAGGTCAATTTCAGAAGTTGGAAGATAATATTTACAAGGCTCTGCTAAGCGTTCTATATACATGTCCATCTGCAAAGAGGTTTCTGAAGGGGGAAATATTTTAGAGCTAAAAGAGTAAAATAAAGTGGCTCAGAAATGAGTTCAATGCTGATAAGACAGTGAAAAAGAATATATAAAACATCTGCTGTATTAGTCTTCCTTTTCCAGACACCTTGACTCACATCATGTTTACCTAAAGAAAACAGGTTAGTGCCCCTAACATGTGCATGTTCTCCTTCCACCACTCAAGTTAAAAATCTACTAAAATAAACATGATCCTCTGGGGTTGTATGCCTGGCTGCACTTCTAACCCATTAACCAGGCACCGAGAGTAGATTCCAGAGCTTTTGTTCCCAACCACACTGGCACAAGACAGACACATGTCCTCACGTCCTTCTGTCCAAATCATGATGGGGCCACAAGGACGCCACGTTTGGCAAGGGCCTTCAGATAGAGAAGAAGTTCAGGCAGGCTTGGAAATGTGCCCTGCCCCAATTAGGACCTTCCCGAGGCAGGTGGGAGCCAACCTCCTTGGAGAGAGCTACACTCCGAGAGAAACGAAACCAGGGAGGGGCTACGCTGGATGCAGGGAGAGAAAGAAGATTCAGAAAAGGGACTCAAACCCACTCTCTGGCTGGCTGTTACAGCATTGGTGACACATTTAGGAAGCCTGGGGCTTCTCTGTGAAAGCCGATAACCCATGCTATCCTGGTCTGCCATTAGGATAGATAATCCAGGTCTCTTAGAGGTAAGGAGTGATTTAGTCTCTAAAGAGAGCTTGCCCTGAACCAGCCACCTTCACAAATCTGGTCTCAGGGAAATCCCACACCAACTCATTAGCTCACTTTTTTGCAGGGCCCAAGGGGAAGCCAAGGCCAGCTCTGGCTGATCTGGGCCTCGCTCACGGTTTTTCCCAAACCAGACCCTGCACTGTTTCCATTAACCCACAAGGACTAAAAGCTATTCCCACCCTTGTTTTATACTGGAATTCATTCTAATCCTTGTTTTATACTGGAACCCATTGTAACTGGCCTCAGAAGCACTTCTCAAACTGAAGCATGTCATCTAAGACAAACATTGGAAAAATCGCATTTCCAGCGGAACCACTTACTAGTCGGGAAGTAGTTCCTGCCAACGCAGGTGGTGTGCACAGAAATGGCTCTAGGCATCAGTGCCTCTCACCAACGGCTTGTGGACAGTCTGGAAAAGGCAGTTTCTGACATTCCTTTTGGTTAAAAGCAATTTTGAGAAATATAGTCATCATTCCCACAGCAAAGATATTTTCCTTCAAAGTTCAACTGAGATGTGAGCTGGCCTGAAATAAATATAACCAGGTTAGCATTAACACATATGCCATGGCAACGGCCCAAACAAAACCTCGTTCTTTTAAAGAAAAAGTACCCAGTCAAGCACTGCTCATCATATGAGCCTGGATCTAAGACAGGAATTCATACATCTTTCCCATGGGGAAGATAATGAAGGAGGAAAGAATGTTCTAGAGTGACACACACTAATGATGGGGTGAGATTCTGGAATAGGAACCAGTGTCAATGTCCCCAGGGTTATGACACCACCACCACCCACCCAGGCAAGGGGTATTCTGTATTCACTGCCTCAAGGAAGAAAGGGCACAGCAGAACAAGGCAAACAAGACTCTTCTTGGTATGTGAGTCTCAAATGCCTAGCCCCTGGAGAGCAACCAAAAACTGCCCATAATTTCAGAATGAGTCCTCCCATTCAGCAGGCAGGTGTGGGTCTGGGCACGGATGACCAGCCATCTCTCTGCAGGTGGGCCAGGAGGGTCTGGGTGTGAACTCTAGATAGAGTCCAGGATGGCGGCAGGAGCCCAGGGTAGAAGGGCTGCGAGGTATGTCTAGCACAGAAAGCAGGAGGAGCTCAACCATGACCTGTGGGTTATGGAGAGCTGGACTCAAGAATGCATATGTTCACGAAGGAGGGCCAAGCCAGGGAATGCTGGAAACCATGCACCAAAGACAAATGAGAAGGAAGACATTCCCATAGTTGCCAGAGTGGGCAAAACAAAACCCACAACTCAGTACGTCAGGCCCTGGGAAGCTGAGACACATTCCAGGGGGTCTCTTTATTAAGATTAAATTTCTGCCACTAAGGAGAATGTGGGCTCAAAAGAGAAACCAAAGTGCATTACAGCGAAACAAAATGATATTCCTTGCCCACCTGAGATTACTGTTTGCAATTCCTGCATAATACAAACCACTTGGCTCAACTTTGCAGCAGCCTGGGGGAAGGGGGACAAAAGGAGGAGAGAGTAAGGGTGTTTATATACTGATAACCAATTAGGTGAACATGGGGGAGAAAGAATCCTCCCTTGTTTTATAGCACGTGGATCTAATGTCATGTTGTTTTAACGTTTAAGGTCTCTATAGTGTTAAACTGTTCAAAACTCCTCAAATACTCAAGCAACTCTATTAGGTTAAGTACTAGAATTATTCCACTTTGCCGGGGAGAAATCACAGGTTTTACAATGATATTAAAAATTTTTTAAATTTTTTTGAGATACACAGGGCTTATTAAATGTGTGACTTGATGCCTTTTATCAGCTTTGGGAAATCCTCAGCCTTTATTTCTTCAAATATTGCTTCTAGCTATTCTCTCTACTCACCTTCCAGGACTCCAATCACAGGAACAGTAGACCTTCTCATGGTGTTCTCTGTGTCTCTAAGTTTATATTTTCCATATTTTCCATCATTTTGTCTCTCCATCCTTCATTATGGATATTTCTTCCAATACTTAATATGCTCGTCAGCTGTTCCTAATCCACTGTTAAACCTATCCAGGGCTCTTTTTTCTTTTTAAGATTTATTTTTATTTATTTATTTATCCCCCTCTTGTTGCTTGTGCTCGCTGTGTCCATTTGCTGAGCATTTTCTGTATCTGTCCCTTTGTTGCACCAGTTCACCATCAGCTCACTGCTGGGCCAGCTTGACCTTCACCAGGAGGCCCCAGGAATCGAACCCAGGGCCTCCCATATGGTAATTGGGAGCCCAACCAATTGAGCCACAGCCACTTCCCTCCGCTGAGTTCTTAATGTTAGTTATTGTACTTTATTTTTTCATTACTAGAATTGGTTCTTTTTAATAATTTATAGTTTTCTGTCAAAACTTTCGTTGTCTTTTATCTCCTTCAACATAAGTTTAATTACTTTAAAATCTGCATCTTCCTGGTAATGGTTAGTGGTGAGGGCTGCACAACATTGTGTATGTGGTGGAGTTGGGTAAGTTTATGTGATATATATGTTTCCACAATTAAAAATATGTAGAAGTCCTGGGTTCAATGCCCGGTACCTCCTAAAAACAAAAGCAAACAAACAGAAAAACAACTCTCCTTGGGGAGCAGATGTAGCTCAGTAGTTGGGCACCTGCTTCCCATGGACGAGGTCCTGGGTTCAATCCCTGGTACCTCCTTTAAAAATATATAGGTAGATAGATAGAGAGAGAGAATAAAACATTGGTGTTTGATAACTCCAACACTCCCTGAAGGTCTTTTTTTTATTGTTTGTTGTTAGTGTTTTTCATTCATGTTTTCATAACTCCTCAAGGACCTACTTTGATCGATATTTGAAAACCTGTAGAACAAATACGAGTCCTAGGATATTTTTTTCCTCTTTTACATAAGTTTCTCGCAAATACCTAGGATTATCAGTAATCTCAGGATCATGGGCTAAGATGAATAAAACTGGGCTTGGTTCTCCAGAAGACTGATCCACTTAGAGTTCACTCCTACTTCTGGGGAAATAATTTTTCAATGTCCTAACCCAAAATGCAGGCAGTTATCAGGCAGTCTACCTTGGGAGGACATGGACACCAGTTTTTGTCCACCTAACCCTATGAGGCCATCAAAAGTACTGCTCAGCCTCTCGGTCTCTTTCAGAATATGCAGTTGATTTCCACTATGTAGCCCAAAATGCCAGACTCACCTTTCTAGGTTTCTACCTCCTCCAAAGCTTGATGTGTTAATTCTTTACTGCCTTGTTAGTTCTTCAAGAATATGTTTATAAATATTTGCCGAGCTTTTTCTACTTGTCCTCAGCAAGAGAAGTGGTCTAAACTACCAAGACCTACATTACAACAATTCCAAGTATTTTTCAACCCAGAAGACAATATAATTATTGGTTTTTACATTCACTGTCCATTTGCTTTTACCTACACATTTACCACTTTTTTGGGTTTTCATTCCTCCTTGCATTTCTGGCCTTCCATCTTAGATTATTTTCCTTTTGCCTAGAGTATAACATTTTTTTTGTTGAAGTACCTACCTTTATTTTGGCACTTCTAGTGACAAACTCTCAGTTTTTGTCTTTTTCAAATTTCTTTATTTTGCCTTCATTCTTTTTTTTTTTTTTTTTTTAAAGGGCATTTTATTATCTTTACAAAGACAATCGATAATACTTTAATTGAAACACACTCACTGAATGATGATTCAACACACAGGATAAAGAGAGATGTTTTTGGGAAAGGCACTTAAGGTAGAACATTAGCAGATATTCCTGCCTAGTTAAAACAAAAATGAGCTACTGCTAGTTAAAAGTTAGCAGCTTTGTTAGGACTGCTCCTTTTCACTCCAGCCCACTGCAAATCAGTGGCATCAAGGGGCCATCCTTGATCACATTCACATTCACTCACTCTACAGATGCCATGGCAATGGGGCAGTTCTACTACATCCATCCTTATGAGACCAGTTTTCCCAAGTGAAGGTGCAGAACATATGGTCAGAGCTGGTAGAACTAGTTCTTAAAAGAACCAGTTTTAAGAATCTTCTTAAAAACCCTCTAATTCTCAGTCTGACTTCTGGCTTATACCAGCGTAAGCAGCTTGAGCTTCCCAACCCAAAAGTGGCAGCTTCTAATTTTGCTAATAACAGTTGTTTTTCCATGGCACTGGTTGTGGTCATCTGTTCCACTGGTGATCCCCAATGAGCCATGCCTCCCAATGCTCATGCCCTGGTGGTGTGGAGTGCCCTTCCTGTACCTGAGCTGGGCCTGTGACTCGCTTTCATCAGTAGAATGCAGTAAAAGTGATGTTGTGCCAGTTCTGGGCCTAAGTCCTAAGAAAGCTTGGCCGCTTCTGCTTTTGTGCTCTTGGAAGATCTGAGCTGCCATGTAAGATGACCAGCTACCTCACTGGACAGGCCACATGCAGAGCGAGACAAGCCTCACCTTCCCAGTGTCTCAGTCAACCTGCCGACTCCATGTGTGACCAGCGGCAAGACTAGCAAGAGAACAAGGAGTTCAGCTAAGCCCAGTCCAGCCTGAAGAATAGTGAGCAAATAAGGAGACGTTTTATGCCACTAAGTTTTGGGGTGGTTTGCAAACAACAACTGATAACCAAAGTACTGGTCATCCATACACGCTTTTCTCCTAAATATAAGACAATTACTCCACTGCAAAGAAAATGAGACAAACGTTTTCCCACCACAACCTTCTCAGTCAAAAGGCTAAATGGTAATTGGCAATCTGCCAAGAAGGAAAAAAAAACACCTCTTATCTAATGCATAAGTTTCCATGATTTTTACAGTGCTTCTCACAGTCTTGGGGCACTGGCTTAATTATCATTTAGCTAAAAAAAGAGGCCATCAAAATGAATTATCCACTGCTGGATAAGTTATGGTAAATGAAATTGTTCCCACTTCTATAGATAGGCAAGTGCCCTATCATCCCCTACAAAGAGAAAAAAAAAAAACCTTTAATTTGTTAAGGTTATAAAAAGAAAAAACAAAAACAAATGCTGATAACTAGAATTTGAGTCACCAACACTTGCAAAATATAGAGGACAATTTAACTGCTCCCTCAATTTAAAATTCTATAAAATACAACATTGTCAACATTGTAGAGATGATTTCTTCTTATCTGAAAAAATGAGTCACTAGAAATCAGGTATTGTTGAGTTTAGTATACAGTGGTCTTTAAATGGTTTCAAATTTCACTTATCAAAAGGTAGTCAACCACAACTCAAACCTTCCAAATTCAAATTCATTCTTCACATAAAATTTCTTGCATCTTTTCTTGATCTTTTTAAGGACAGGGTGAAAGTCCATATGGATTTCTGTGCTGAAATTTTGGCAGGTCTTCTCATGTGAAACTTTTCTGCTGCTTCATCAGCCCCCATTTTCATAGACTCTAGCATATCTTCTCTCATTTCTGCACAGGATGATGTTGGGGTACAAAGCGGGAGGGGACTCTGGTCTCTACTTGTCTGATATGCTAGGGAATACTTAGTATTTGTATATTAGTGCCCCTTCCTCTTGTTTTTCTGCTCTTCTTCAATGCTGCACTCCAGTGTTTCGATATAATGCTGGACGGCCATATAGATAAATCAGTACTGTGCTTCTGTTTGGACCACTCCTGACCTCTGAGACTGCACCATATGAATGGTTTTGGGCACATCAATGCCAAGTCAAAATCTTTTCTCTGATGATGTCAATAAGGATATCAATCACAATGAATGTTCCTGTGTGGCCAATTCCAGCACTGCAGTAAACCACCACAGGCCCAGTTTCCACAATGCTCTCCTGTGAATGGTGCACTTCCTCCAATAAGTCCAGCACGCCCCCAAGGTCACGGGGCACTCCATGATCTGGCCAGGTCTGAAAATGGTATTGCCAGACCTTTCTGTATTGCCTTCTCCAGACTTTGAAAGTTTAAGTTCTCTTAATGTGCAGTCATGTGTGGCACTTTCTTTTACGTTCCTAACACACACGACTCTATATTCTCTTAGAGCATATTTGTCAGGCCAGTATTTGACACATTTACTCTTTCATCTCTCCACTTCTTTTTGCTGTCATGACAATCACTCGTGTGTTCTCCTGGAATATCATCAGCCAGAAGTCTTTCACTGTGTTTTGCAGACAGCCTTGTGTGGCAGTGTAACTCTTTTTGGGCCTTACTTTGTGGCACTTGGTTTCAAATTCAGGCATTATAATATCTGCATTGATATAATCTGAAACGGGGTCATTGTTATCACCATAATGAAGGATGAGCCTGATATGATCAAAGGGCAGGATATTTTTATATCTATTTTTGTTTTATTTTCTTGCCTCTGACTCTCTTTTCGGCTGCAGGGAAGTTTGCACTCCTGTTGTTATGACGTCTCAAATTCTTCCCCAAAGCCTTGTTTATCTATGGTCTCAACTAATTTGCTTAGTTCTCAAACTTGGCTTTCTATTTCAGCAGCACTGATACAAGCTGTGTTGAGGGACTGTTTGAGCTGCAGTTCCGTGCCCAAAGTTTCCACAATGGGGTTCGTCTTGTAGCGCTCCACAAGATCTGTCAAAGAAGCAAACCGTTCTCCACCAACATTGTATTTCAGTTACTGACAGCAAATCCTAACGTGAGCACCTTAGACTTGCCGTCATTGCTCTCCCCTTTGTCATCACCAGTGCAGACAGAGAGAACAAAATCTCCAGGGTGCCTCTGGCTCTCTTGTGTAAGAAAGTTACCATGCTTTCCTTTCTCAGTTAATAATTTCTCTACTTCCTTCCCAGAAAGGTGTCCATGAAACCACCTTTCAGAGGTAGGATCTGCACAGTTCAGAGGATACTTGAACTCAGTAACATCTCCATTCTTCTCTTTTAACTGTCCATGATGTTCCATGTAATACTGGACCAACTCAGCCAAAGTGGCAGACTTCTCCCCTCCTTACAGGTCATAGTAACCACCAGTGTTCTGAATCAATGTGTGTGACAGCTCCATTTCTTCTTACACTAAGTATGAAGTCTCCAGGGTTACTTTTATTGGGCCTTGCAAAAAACTGCCATCAACTCCTCTTGTCAACAGTAGGTTTTCTGCCTCCATAATAGTGATATTTGGGTGAAACCATCTCTGCAATGTCGTGTTCCTCCTGCCCTCCAGCTCTGGGATGGATCCACTCCTAGCTCAGGTTCCACCGAACCCAGTCATAGCGGCCTGGCTGGAGGGAGGCCCACTAGGGACCGGAAGGGGTCTACACACAGACCCTCCAATAGGTATAGATTTCTTGTAGCATGTTGAAGATCATGCTGTTTTCTGGCTTCTATTGTTACAGTTAAACTGTTAGCCTATCTGTTGTCCTTCTAAAGTTTGCCTGTTTTCTGACTGCCTTTATCAACCTCTATATTTTTTACTTGTTTTTTATCATTATACCATGACATCATCATCATTATCATTATTATTATTATTATTATTTTATTCCACCTGGGATTCACTAAGCTTCTTGACTCTAAGGGCCAGGACCATTAGCTCTGGAAAATTCTCAATCATTACAATTATTGTCTCTTCCCCATGTCTCTTTCTTCTGAGATTCATACTAAAATGTTAGACTTTCTCAACTCTAGCCTCTGTATTTCTTACCTTCTCTTTCATCTTTTTGATTCTCCATACTATGCTACTTTTACCTACCTTCTTTCAGCTCTGTCTAATCAGCTGTTAAGCATGTCCATTGACTTCTTAATTTTGGTCATTGTATCTTTCAGTTCTAAGATTTCAATTGGGTTCTTCTAATTTGCTGTGTAACTTTTTATTGAATAATTTTTCATTACAAATTTATTCACTTTTATTGAAATGTTCAAGCTTGGCTTTTATTTCTGTCATCATAATTAGGGTAGTTGTTTTAAAGTCTCTGACTGATAATTCTAATATCTCAGCTCTTTGTGGATCTGCTACTGTTATCTTTTGTTTCTACAGGTCCTGATTCATAGTGTCTTGTTTCTTTGTGTGTTTGGTTATTTTTTACTATCTGGGACATTGTACATGAAAAATTACTTGAAGACTTACTTTGATGCCTAGGATAATGAGATCTTTCTCTAAAAAGGATTCTTCCATTTGCTTCTGCCAATAGTTGTCTGGGTGCCATAGCAATCTGAAACCATCTTAATCCACATTCAAGATTTCAACTTCTTAGAAACCACAGAAAGCTGTTCTACAAGATCCTGCAGGGTAACAGAAAACTCCCAGTCCACTCCCCAGTTCAAAATAGGAAACGGTTTGATCCAAATTACCTAGAGAGAAGTCTTACCTAAACTTCTTTTCAAAGAATAATATATCTTGGATATTATTCAATATGTGTAGACACAAATATATAAAATTGCAAATATAAATGTCATTCTAATATATAAAGAACTTTCTCATCCTTTCCTACATTTGCATATACCACAATTTTCTTAACTAATTCCTATTGATGGAAATTTAGGTTATTCCTAAACTTTTGCTATTATAAACAATATTACATGTACTAGCATGTCTGAAAGCTGTATTCCCAGAAGTAATAGGTACACTGGGACAAAGGATCTCTACATTTACAATTTTGATAGATATGGTCAAATTGCCCTCCAATGAGGTTGTACCCATTTACAACATATGTTCACCAGTAATTTGTTTCCCCACACCATCAGCCACACGGTATAGGTTTGTTAATTTATACTTTCATTTCTGTTTTAGAATTTTTCAAATTACAAAGTAGAATTATATAATATATATTGCTATGCATCATTTTAAAAAATCAATTAACAATATATCATAAGTAACTTTCCATGTCTGTAAATATAGATGTAACAAATTTTTTCTAAGTAAAATTTACATTAAAGTATAAATATTCAAAGATAAGTACACAAATCATAGGCATACAGCTCAAAGAATACTTACAAAGAAATCACAATCATGTAACTACCATGAAGAATAAGGAAAAGACATTATCAACACACCAGAAGGCCCCCTTGTGCCCTTCTCCACAAAAGTAACAATTATTCTGACATTATTCCAGGTTTCTTTTTGGTAACAGATTTAGCAAGGCATAATTTACATACCATAAAATGAATTTTTTGCACGTGTTTTAATTTTTTCCCCAATATCCCTATGGATTTTTCAAGAAAGTAACATTTCTCCTGGAAATCACAAAGTAGACTGCCATGAAGTGGATCATGTTTTCAGACTAAAAGTATTCTTCAGGCTAAAAGCTCTTCAGTTTCACACTCTTTGGTTCCATAAAATTAACAGATATGACTTAAAATATCATAAAATGAAACATTCAAAAGAAATAATGGCTAGATTTACAATATTAAAATTAGGGGAGCAGATGTAGGTCAAGTGGTTGAGTGCCTGCTTGCCAGGTAACAAGGCTATGGGTTCAATCCCCAGAAGCTCCTAAAAAAAAAACCAAAACAAACAAACAAATGATAAAACCAACTCTCATTGAGGAACAAATGTAGCTCAGCTCAGTGGTTTAGTGCCTGCTTCCCATATATGAGGTACTGGGCTAAATCTCCGGTACCTCCTAAAATATATATATATATATACACACATACTGCAAATATTATAAAGATAAAGCAATGCCTGACTTAAAAGAGACTTTGATATACTATAAAGTTTCATACAACACATGAAAAATTTATCTACTTAAAATCAGTAGGGGCAAAAAGCTTCTAACAAACTGATTTTTCTGCAGATAGTAACTATAATCTCTGGACAAAATACAAAAAAAAAAAAAAAAATTACTACCTGAAGATACTGGAGAACAACCCAAAGCAAGCAGAATCCGGAAGAGGACCAACACTTGAAGAGATCTCTTGGTACTGGGTGAGTTTCCCATTCTCACAGGTTCTAAGCTGAGGCTAAGCCCCATCTCACACCCTGTGGAGTGGCTAAAATTCCAATAAAAAACCCACAGTCTTGCTAGCCTGAAAAACCAAAATACAGAGTTTGGGGCAACCAAAGCAGCTGAAAAAAAATGGGAAAGAAATCTTACAAAGGAGATAGCCAGGGAGGGAGAGCCCCAAATTTTGTGAATGAATAAATTTTGTGAATAAGTTTCCACATCTCCAGATGGCCCCTAAACTATACACGTGTAGGGCAGCCTCCAAACTAATAAAAGAACTTAACTGAGATTTGAGTTGCCACAATGTCCAGGATACAATCCAAAATTACTCAACAGATGAAGTACCAGGAAAAAGTAAGCCATGACCAAGAGAAAACACAATCAGAAACCAACCACAAATTCACTCAGATGCTTGAATTAACTGCCTTAAAATCCTTGTCTGTTGATACAGTTGTACTTGTGGCTATAAAGGAAAATATGCGGCTAGTGAATGAACAAATAGGAAACTGCAGAAAAGAAATAGAAACTACACAAAACAAACAAATAAATGGAAATTCTAGAACCAAATAATACAATATCTGAAGTAAAAAAATTTCATATAAAGGGCTTAATGGCAGAATGAGATCACAAAGGAAAGAGTCAATGAACTTAAAGACAGAACAATAGATATCATTCAATCTTATAAACTGAGAAAAAATGGATTTTTAAAAAATGAACAGAGCCCCAGAGACTGATGGACCAATATCCAAAGGTCCAGAATACATACTAGAGGAGAAAAGAGAGAGAACTGGGCAGAAAAAAAGATGGAAGAAAGAATGGCAGAAGGTTTCCCAAATTTGGTGAAAAACAAAATTTTACACATTTAAGCTCAATAAACTCCAATTAGGGTAAATAAAAATAAAGCCAAATGTAGGCACATCAGAACCAAAGTGCTGAAAACCAAACATAAAGAGAAATTCTCCAAAGCACCCAGAGAAAAACAACACATGCAAGGAGGTACAATACAAATTACTGTTGACTTCTCATCAAAAACAATGGAATCTAGAAGACCATGAAACATCATCTTTAAAATGCAAAGGGAAAACTCACCAAACTATAATTCTACATACAGCAAAAATATTTTTAAATGAAGGTAAAATACATTTTCAGATTGGGGAAAAATAACTAAGAATCATCAGCAGGGCTGTGTTTAAAAAAGTAAATGAGTCAGAGGCAAGATGGCGTTAGTGTAGGAGGGCGCACACTGCAAGCTCCCAGAGCAAGGCGGATTGGGGACGGGGTCCTGCCCGGGGGTCTGTGCTGTGCACGCGTGGAGTGAGAAGCTTGGGACATCTATCTGCGCGGATCGGAGGCGTGGACCCAACGGCGGAGATTCGTGAGTTTTGAGACTGCCGGTGGAGGTTGGCACAGGCGGCTGAGCCCGGCGGTTAGGAAA